>JAGVSQ010002515.1:11707-24380 GCA_022683975.1 Rhyacophila evoluta | reverse complement strand
GTGCTTGATGGAAATTGATTTTAAATTCTAAATTATTTAAAATTGGTAAACTTTCCATATGTGTGTTTTTGTATAAATATGAGAGGTATTTTTTCAAAGTCGACTTATTCTACCATGCCAAAATTTATAGGAGAACATTGTGAACAAGTATTTTGCATATAATAACTATGTACCATGTAATCCAGTCGAATTAAAAAATATGAAAAATAAAAATAAGCATTGAAAATATGTTATATTGTTCTTTTCTACAAAAAATGTTCGCCCTTAAATTTTGGTATGGAAGAATAAGTTCACTCTGTATATTATATATACAGTCTGGACATTCGTATTACAACAAACAGCGATCGACAACATTAATTATGTATTAGAATTATAATAATATAATCATTCAATTGTTGTATTTAGGAGATATTTGAATATACATACTGCCTAATTTCATATTTAATAAACAAATTTTTACGAAAAGTTTTACGAAATATTACATATAGATGATTTATAATTCGATAATGAGAGTTTGTTTAAAAAAATCATAACCATTTTTTGTTGGAATTAATATTTCAATAACACCATTCCAGTTTAACTACAAAAGCAAAGATGTTTAGCACTATTAGTTATAATATTTTGCTCGTTAAAATATGGCTGAACGCTCAATTCAGTTCGAAGCCTATTACTCCGCCCTTTTTTGCTACCGATCTCTTTTCCTTAAAACTATTCAAATATTTTTTTCGACGCACGTTATTTATTTTTAGGCATTTATAATTATTTTAATTTCTCATTTTGGATCTCCCCGCTTAAAACATTTGGCTATGCACAATTTAGAGGCTCGTGATGACATAACACTAGTTAACATCATACAAATAATAGTAACATTAAAAAAAATATGTTTGTCAAGTCTGCTTCAATGATATAAATAACGATACACCATGAAAGGATATCATGGCTAATTTTTACTATTCTAAAATAGGGCAAATTTTATCATCTGAATCAACAACATATACCAAGATCATTTTTATTTGGCACTTAAGAAATACAATTTAACCAAATAATCATATAATTAGATTATATTATATGATATCACTTTCCCATTTGAAATGGGGACAATTTCAATAATAAGTAGCAATATCTATATTAATTATAACTATACTTTAGTTAAGGTTTTATGGTATTGGTATTGTGTGACAAATTACAATTATTGTTTAAGTTCTTTTAGATTCCTAGAAATAGATGGAATAATATTATAAAACCAAAATGTATGTAATATGCCAAAATAACATTGTTAAAATTGATAAATGACTCAACTACATATAGATATATATAATATTTCAATCAGTTATGAAAAATACTTTGCATTTATAATAATAACTATAAAATAAAACTTTATTTCTATGCCTGAGGACGAAGCGATTATATCAATTTGGTTCACCGTGAGCCGTTGACGAAAATTTTAAAGGCTTTTCAGTCGGCATAGTTTATTCATATATCACGTCTGGACCCACAAGAAACTAGGAACTCCCGCTGTGCTCCTGAATTAACAAAACACCCTCAGGACAAAATCCTTAACGCTTAACATCTGATGGCCCCCATTATAGGCCCGGTGAAAGGCTTTATTTATCATATAAGTGTAATATATTTTCCAATAATATATTCACGCGAAGTATGCGGTTTTTTCATAACATAAAATACATAAGTCCTGATTGAAATTTAATTTATTTTCGGTTGAGAAATAGTTTTTTTTGATTTCGAATTTACCCGTATCATATATACGTATCTTCATTTAATATTTTATCGAATTTTAATGATTTCAAAACAGTGTTTAAATACTTAATGTTTAAATGTTTGAAATAAGGACTGTAAAAAGAAGTTGATTGCAAGAATAATAGTTTCTTTTATCCTCATAAAAAATGTAAAATTATACATGTTTCACTTGGCTAGGATAGGCATCTTCCTTAATCAATATGAATCATTAAAATAGTATTTTTTTTGTTGACAGTTTTCCAATTACGTTCTCTAGCTTTCTCTATATTATAATTATGTTCTATACATACGAGACACCGACTAAAAACTTTGAAATGAAGTCGTATTTCAGCGTATTACGATAATCATTAAATGTACCCCTCTTAAATCTCGTACACAGAATTAGCTTGACTGTATCAACGTTGCTTAGAACAAAAATACTATGCGGGAGATAAATAAAACTACAAAATATTTCCGTGTACACCACGACTTTTAAAATTGTGACCAGTATGATATAATAAAATAAATACTATGGTTGTATAGTTCATGGGCGTATTTACATGATCATGATTTTAATTAAAATGCGTTTTCATAAAATCTATTAATATAAGCCGAACAATTAATACTTGAAAAATAATAAATTATTAAAATATTAATACATTCATTCAATATGTACATACATCGGCTCATTAAATACTGCGGTATTGTTATATACCTTCAAAGGTAATTAATTATATTTTTATCTTGCAATCTTAAATACTAATAAGTATTGACCACTCTGCACGACAAACTGTAAAGTAAATACTTACATCCACTAGAAATATTTTGAAGTGGGAAACTATAATTAAAAAGATTGATGATAATTAAAATACCTATCGGAAATGATTCAAAACTTTGTACGAATAGTAAAAATACTTTTAACCATGTAAAGTGCTGGCACAACCGTCATGAAGTCGGAGCAATTGGTGAGAGACACGGAATTTTTAGGACTATTGTTACTATTAACGTACATGTAATCTTTATGTTGAGCGGATATTGTCAATGAATATTAATGGTGGTAGTTACACACAATATACAATTCAGACTTATTTTCTTCTTCGATAGATAGAAACCACTGTATTAATTAAATGCAACGGAAAAATACTAGTCATCGAAATACATGAGCCAAAACGCGTAGAAGAAGCATTCATAATGATAAAATCAATATATTTTATATAATAAAATACGAAAATAAAAACAGGTAACATTAAAATAAAAACTTTACTGCAAGAAGTTTAGACGAGATGGATGGTTTTTAAAATTGTACGAGAGCAAGACATTTATTTACTTTTATTGAAACATAATTGAGGATAAGATATATTTCAATAAAATAAGTTTTTAACTAATATTTACTTATAATAAAATTCAACTCAATACAAATTTTCAACCATTGTTGACTCATGTTATTTAGTTGTCATATTGGTTAAGAAATAAGCTTTAAATAAACGAAATAAAACTGTTGTTAAAATATGTCTTCAAATTTCATTATACATATTTCAGAGATATCAAAATAACGCCCTCTTAAGCAAAAGGTAAAAATAACAACTCATCTCCTTCGTCACACATCTCAAGCGGCTCTGTTAAATTTGAAATCCTCTTACTGTCATTGGAGATTATTTAATTTACATACTTACTGCTCAGTCGGCTTTTTATACCATATAGATATTACTATGTACTTCTTTTTAATCGCGTGTTAAGGTACATTGACTATTTAGACGCCTTTGTGCCTGCGCTGTGTTTACTTTTTTTTAAATACAGATTACAAAGAATTAAGAACCTGTTACTTGGTTTGTTGGTATGTTAAGAACTCATTTGAAATCTAAATTAGCAGGTACGTCATTTACGTACTATTATAATATAAAGACAGCTTTTTGTTAATCTTACAGTTATTTAATTAATATTAATTTTCTAATCGGGCATTTTATCATTCGTGGATTTTATTATTAAAATAATACTATTATTCAAATTACATATAAAACACAATTCATTTAATTAAATCGATTGTTTTGGGGTGACATTTTTCAATCCAAAATTTCATTGTAGTATGTATGGCAGTCTTACATAAATTCTACATCTAGTCATCGATACCGCTATCTACCACTATTTTGTCTTTCTTCATGCTCAATAATGGGGAGTCTTTTCAAAGTAACCAAATCATTCACAGAGAAAATGCATTCAACCTGTCAATGATAATAAGCCTAGTTAAATTTGATGACAAAAATTAACACTTTCCCTAATATCTTAAAGGTTATGTTACGTTAGTTATCTAAAATATTCGATTTTTTAAATTTTCATTATCTGCGTGTCTAACTTATATCAACACCGAATTATCAAACGTTTTTTGCATGATGATTTATACTTATTAGTCAAATGATGTCTTTGAACAAAGATGACATTTATTTTAAATTAGAAAGTTAATTGAGTTTTATAAAATGTTGTGATTTTGGTAGGATTCATGGTGCTATTTTGCGACAATCTTAGCTTATATATCAATATTTTTTGCATTTAACATTTGAAACCACATAGGGTGACGAAAGATTTTTATAGTGAAGTCTGGACAGGGCTAACCGTGACTAAATATCATGAAATCGCGTGAAATAATTGTGAAACTTTGTAACAATTACGCCAAGATAGAATAATATTATAAGTATTTACAAATGTGTGAGTGTCTCGGTTAGTGGTATCGATTTATAATAACTACATACATTAACACGATTCTCACTCATCAGGAGAAGCTCTATATAATATAGAGAGGACATTTATGATCTTTATCGTTGCCAGATTAAAATTTCTAATTTATTTTACAAACATTACGTCATTTTTTTCATGTACGGGGTAAATTAATATGTATTTTCCACGCAGAGATGCGATGGTGATAGGACGTATAAAATATGGCAACATTTTGAAAATGTAAGAGAGCATTTGAAAAGGCAGCGAATAAGGAAGCAGAGTCAAAAACGAAATTTGAATTCAAAGAATTGAAATGCCATTGAGCTGGAAAGTCATTTAGTAGATATACTACCGCACAAACACTCATCTACTTAGTTACTACATTCTATATATACGAGTATATTAAATTTCCAGTGTATTTTTTATCCATCGGGATAGCCAATATGATTTTCGCAAGAGCGAATTTCATTGATTTTTAAAATTTACGTATTCATATGGGAACCGCAATGTTCTCTTCAAATAATCGTTTTACGAAAATAGTACTTACAGTTCGGCATACAATGCATCATAGTTGGTCCATGACGACTAGGTTTTACATAATCAATAATATAATAATTTTCATGTAAATGATTGCTTCTGAAATTTCTGGGATACACATAGTTAAGGCCGTAAATAAGAATATAAGGGATGGATTTATTGTTTACTTTTGCCATTCAGCCTAATTTTTACGCATAACTAACACAGATTTTAAATAATATTATATATATTGGTAACAAATGATATCATAAATAAACGTTCAAACGATTTCACGATACAACTAATCAAATATCAACAGCGTTATTTGTTATACTAAATGCTATAAATTGAATATTATAAAGTTTTTATAACTTTTGCTTTCAATATATTATATCACAAATCAAGAGTCATAACGCACAAGATTTACTTTAAAAAAAATAGAAGGCACATCATATCACAATGAAACATCACAATAGGCCAAAACAGTGGGTGAGGAAATGTTACACAAAATATTTCCCTTCGGATGACGAGGCACATTTTTGCACCATAAATAATAATCTTGGAACTGCTCAACAGAATAACCAGCGGCATGTCATAGATAAGACTAGGCGTGATGATAACTTGAAGACAGACAATCATCGCGGACAGTAAAATACTAAGAATGATTATTCTTTACACCACGATTACATTCCTTAATAATTATTAATACAAAAGAATATAAGCTGTTAGTGCCGAATTAGTGTCTAAATTTAGCTTTAAAATTTAAAAAAGGTTGCTTGTAAAATTGGCGACCAGGAAAAAAAGCTTCCACTTGATCAATTTTATTGGTCCTTTTTAAATAACTTATTAAATTAATATCATATAGAGTAAATAAAACACCAGTTTTAGTTTTCATGCAATTCAAGGCTGTGACTATGTAAAGTTTTGACTTTGGCTCAAAATCATTAAATTAACATTTGTGTGCCTCCTGTAAAATTTTCGCAATGCGGATTACGTCCCGTTTTCTTTCAACGGTCGATATTATAGTATATATTTAAAATCAATATGTCCTACTTAGTGCAAAAATGAGACTTGAACTCGCGAATTCATAGTGCTTACGGAGCATAATCATATTATATTAGACAAAAAATTTTATAGTATGCAATTTGAATACATCAAAATAATAAAAATAGTTTTATGCGAATACTAATTTTAACAATAGGCACCGTATGTATATATATATGTGTAGAAAGCTCTTCCATGTACGAAAATACTATTTTTGTCAATTCACAATATTTTAATGCCACACCATTCACTATACGTAAGCATAGCGAGTTATAGATAGGTACCCATGGTATAAGAACAAACGAATTGGAATTATCATACCCACCTTGCCAGAAGTGATGTTGGTCGATAGCAGACGCTTTTGCCTCTCTACCAGGTGTTAAAATAAAAATGTTGGAATGATTCAGACCATTTTTTACATTCGGTTACCTGCGAGATTTAACCCGTGACAAAAATCAAATGTCGATAATATTATATTTTCAGTGACGTAGAAAATATTTTATAAAATATTATAATACACATTTCCGATTGATAGTGTATATCTATATTCAATAAGACTTGTACTCACACATTCGTACCATTGTTTAAGAGAATTCAACTGTGCTATAAATAAGCTTTAAGAGTCACGCAAAATTTTGAAAATAATTTAGATATTGACTGAAACCGAGTGAAGAGTAAAATAGAACCAACTTAATAAATAAGTGCAATGCTATATTAGGTTAAGATAAATGCAAGTTTATTTGATATTATCCTAACCACGTTCGCTCCGAAAGTGGAAAATATAGATCTACACAGCGAGACGATATCCGCTCCGAAAGCTGAGTATATTTATGGATCTCCGCAGTGTGAAGATATGTCTTGACAATTGAGAACTTGAGAATTGCTCAACCCAAAGGGAATCTAGTGCTACATCGTCAGATATTTTATCGAATTTGCATTCCCTGGATTGCTAGGCACGCACTGTAACCTCTAAACTACTGGGGAGATATATTTTTATGATTAAAAATATTTTTAGTTAAACTAATAAATATCTTTTGCTGGATAGTAGAAACAAACCCATATTTTTCGAAGATGTTTCGTATTCGTTATGTTTACAGATGCTTTTACATCGATAGCTAAACGAATAATTTTCAAAAAATCCTCGTTTGAAGGTACTTTAACTAGCAACAGCAAGCATCTAAATATATTATTGTTGATACTGTGAAAAATCATACAAATTTAATATGCACGGTTATCAAATAAATAATACATAAAAATACAATCCAGACGAATATTCTACACTTACAATAAAATAGTATATACTGTATATTATCTGAAGTTCCTCAATCTTTTGAGCAGAGTAATTGTAATACTTTAGCCTTTTTTTAATTGAACTAAAATTTCATTATTTGACCATCGTTCCCAAAAATGCAATAAATTTTATTTTCACTTTTCATTCTGTCTTGATTTTGAACTACATTTTAAGAGTTATCATCATAGTCTTAGGTACGTTTTATTGAAATTTTTAAGACTATTTGTGGTTAAAGAAGCATGGCTTTGTTTTGTACGAATTAGTATTTTTTAAAGGTCGGTCAGACAAAAGCAAATCAGATTTCATCGACTAAATTTTATTCAATGACGTTTCTGTAATAATAATACAATCGATCATCAATAACAGCCAGGGATATGGAAATAATTTTTCAGACACTAATTCGATAACTGTAGATAATTGCCAGTCGATTTGGGAATGCATATTAAGTGCATGCATCGCAAACCAGTGTCATTATTACATTATAACTGAATTTTACATTATATATAATAATTAAATGAGATATGAATATCGGTGAAACACAGAAATATAGGCAAAATATTATCACATCGAATGAATAATATTATATATACTTGGAATGGTAAATAATATAATATGCGATGCATAATTATTGTCCTAAAAATTAAATAACATTGATTGGAAACAAAAAAAAATTTATTATAAAATATAATATTTAATTTTTATTGCGGATTTTAAATTTTTAAATGCGCCATATGTATATTATAATAACAATACTATGGAATGCCAATTGCTGAGAGAATGTATAATATTATTTATAGTTATTATAACGAGCTTATACGTATTGTTTTATCTTTTTAATATTTTGAAATTTTAATAAGACAAGAAAGTAAATGGTGGTTCAATATTTTTGACCGCTTAAAAAGTAAATTTGAAAATTGTATAAAGTGTAAAACAGGATCCTAATGGCTTAAGTGATTTGCTGACAATCAATACTCGTGCAAAAATTCTCAAAATAAATCGGGTAATGTTCGCGGATGAGCATATTTGAATTGTGGATATATATATTTATTCCAGCGAATAGCATTAAAATATAATATAAATTGTAATATAATTATCGCACATTGTGGAGTATATGGATCAACACAGTTTGGAGATATCCACTCCGAAAAGGAGTATATGGATCTTCGCAATGTGAAGACGTCTTGACAGATTATTTTTCACGAGAATTGTTTGTCAGACAATTGCTCAACCCAATAGGCATCCAGTCCTGCATTTTCGGATTTTTAGAATCCGATAGATGGGGAATCGAACCCGCATTCCTCGGATTGCTAGGCGTGCACGCTATCAACTACGCTAACCGGGGAGACAATATCATATATATACACTATAAAATGTTAATACATTTAAAATTTATAATTGAAAGAAATTATATTCTTAGTATTGACATTGCAAAATATTAATATTCATTCAAATTAATTATAAAAGTGTGTAATTGTGACACAGGCTCGCATTAGAATTTGTGTGAACCCCTGTAATAAAGAATCTAGGATATTTTCAGCGAGGGGTAGAGTTGTTATAGGTCTATTGTTGAACGCCATGTGTTTCAGTCGGCACACTTAAAAAACACAAAAAAATATTACAAATTTATTATGTTTTTTTTACATTTTATTTCAATCAAACCAATAAAATTCTTTAGAAATAAGATGTACCTACTGAAATAAAATTCTTTGCATTCCATCTTATATCAAGATAATGAAGTATTTGTTTCGAATTTTATTTACAGCGTACATTTTTGAAACGCAAAATTCATTTTAAATATAACATTAAAATTTAGTTTAACAACCTAAAGTTTTATAACATTGAAATACGTATTTTAATTATTCATATATGGATATAATAATATATTATTTACTCGTATATGAAGATTTTGCTATAAAAGTTGGTTTAAATTATAATATAAAGTTGTTTAACACATTGTTTTATAATAATGTAAATATTTACATTAAGACGGAAATTTAATATTTATTTTTTTCATTCTGACACAATACTTTTAACTAATTATATATCTTTCACCAACGGTAAAGTGTGGAGACAATTTTATTCAATTTTATTATTTGCCGTAATTTTACTATGGCAAATTCAGCACCCTGGAGTAAGTAAAAATCATTACGCCCCTTATAATTTCTTATTTTTTAGGCCGCACGCTTCTTTAAAAAATTAACTTACGTCCACAAACTCTAGTATCTCATTTTTTCGCTATCGCACTGATTTTACTTTCCCCCAATAATATTTTGCGCCCCCTTGATTCGTGCGCCTGTAGCACGTCGCTCCAACTGCTAATCGATAGGTGCGCCACTAATAACTATATATTTATTCCGATATGTAATACATCTTTCATAAGAAAATAAAGCTATATAAAATATACATATATTACTGGTATAACTAGAGCAGTGTTTTTTAACCTTTTAAGTGAGCCGCACCACTTCGAATCTGAAAATAGATCTCCGCACCCCATTGAATAATGTGCTTCGATTTTTTCGATGTAACAATGAGCGACCCATAACCCTAATTTTTGTATGAGCTTTAATACCCCAATAACGCGCTATTCTAATAACGCGGTCCCGACTGTCGCGTTATTGTGGGGATTATTGTAGTTTTCAAATATTCACTACAATTTAATAATTTATATTGTTAGGGGCTTCTATGTTTGCTTAACAATCAAACACGGTTTAATATACAAGGCTTCCCTCAAAATCGGCCGCGTCTTTTAATTTCTATATCGCTTACAAAACATTCAATAATACAATAGTTTTGTTCTCTCTTCCAATAAATATTTAATAATACAATTATAGATATACACAAATATTTAGGATAATACATAAATTAAATTGTGTGACTGGAAAATGTTGTTGGGTGGTGACTTCTCGTGCAAACCTGTCGCCATTATTGTGCGGCCTGCGATTGCAGCTCGCCCTTACCGACAATGAGAGAAATTACGATTCCAAACGTAACTATGACCATAAACCATTTAAATGGCGGAATTGTTTATGGTTTTGAGCTCGCAGTTACGATTCGGCAATGTTTGAATAAATGCCTCACTCAGAGCAACTCAGATGGCACGCTTCCTCGGAGCTTTTTATCGTTCTTGCGGCCTTTTAACTGTTTGAGATCCGACAGATTATTATGGTTTACTATATATCATAGCTATTTGATTTTAAAATGTTGTAAATGTCTGATAATATTTCTTTGATTCATAGCTGTAGATACACCTTTAAATATGTATTGTAAAATCTCCCATAAATTTTAAATCTTCTCCGTCACACCAAATTACAACAGCTCCTCTATAAATAAAACAAATAATTTATATTAATAGAATAATTGACATTTATTTAAAATCATCTTCACTCCCAATATCGATCAAATGAAGTCTTAGCGTGAAGATCTATTTTACTGCCAGATTGCTCTTCGCAAAGCATAGTTTTCGGTAAAGAAGTATCTAATGCATTTTATGAATGTACATGAGTTGAACCCGTGAGTTTCAGTGCAAAAGTACGCACGTTCATCCAGTGACGCGAATAAATTGCTATTGTGGTATAATTACTTGATAAAAGGGATCAACGAAAAGGAAGTAAAATATACTAAAACTTATTATATTTATATTAAACATTCTTTGAGACCATTCACTGTGATTCAATATAAAATATGCAGAATTCGACATCTTATTATATGATTTTAAATATCTAGTTTTATTTATATTAAATACTATTATGTAATTAACGTTTCGCCTGCTTTCAATAAACCATTAGGATTATACAATATCATTTTTGTTTTTAATGAAAACATGTTATTTCATGATTGAGTGAGTGTACATATCTATAATAATTAACCATCAAATGCTTAATCCGTTATAACGCAGAGTAGAATTTGCCATGTTCATCTACTTTTATTATTATTTTTTCATCGGTTATAAGTATTTTTACGATGAATGGTATACAATATTTAATAGAAAATATTGTATATGTTATAACCAGTTAAAACTGGTCAACTATTGGATAAATATTATACATCTATTGCTAATATCAACTCATTTATAGCTGCCAAGTAGTTTTTGGTGGACCACGTACTTTATCGAGTAGTACTTGAATCATACTTTAATATAATAATATTCAAAATGTGATATATGTAATATAACTATTTCTTTAATTGCTAACCTAGCTAAATCGTTTTCATTTTACTCCATGTCAGCCCAAGAAGAATAAGTCTTCATACGCATAAAGCTACGAGTATTCCAAGCCGCGAGTAAATCACAACAAAACTCTCGCACGGTTTTCCACTCACTCCGCCTGAGGCCGTTGCCATTATTAACATCAGAAAGCTATTAATAAGGCGAACAGTCGACTCCTTTTATTGATGATGCCTTTTGTGTCTCCAATATTCTCAGCACGTGTTTTGATTATGGGAAGAGAGCTTTCAGTATCATATATAATCACTGTCAGGTCGATACATATTAACATATTATATATCGTTTTCAACAATAACATTACTTTAGCTTAAAATAATTTACTGGAAAAATTAATATTTGTTTCCATACTAATATAGTATAGATCTAATCCAATATATTTTGGATAATACGCAGGTGGCTGAGTCACATTGCAGATGCCTCAAAAGTCTTAATCTGATCAGATTATTCTTTCTTCCGCCTAGTTTTTGGTGTCCTGGAAGGCCACTTAATAATATATACAAAATGTATTTGGTACAGCTACGGGATGCTGGTATGACCTGGCAGTAGGGATTCTCGAAGGCAGCATATGGTGTTCATATGCTCCACTTAGGGAGAAAAAGACTACCCAATGCATATTTTTCGTATATGTTTCCAGATGCTTCACATACAAAAAAAGAGAAAATTTAGAGATGAGATTGTATTTTGATTACGTAAATGCAAAATTAAAATGAACTCCATACCTATTGCTCTAAGTAAATAACAGTTCCCGGTTATATGATGATGTTCTTCTTGACCACATGGATACTAAACTCAGTCTGCTGCAGTTCTCACAAGCTCAAAACCTTTTGTTAGAACAAGTTAGTTTCAATACGTACACTTGGTTCAGATATCCTGACACTATTGAAGACTACGTAATCAGTATAAAATAAAAATTATTCTATTTAAGTATGTTACATTACGTTTGTTGTTTCAGAAAAATATATATTTATTTATAATATTTGTGATGCATATTCTCTTTCACGTGTTTAAGTACCTACCAGTGACACGAGATTAGTGTTATATTATATTGTAATTTTTTATACAACCAATAATTTTTGGCGCGTTAGCATGTTAACATATATTTAATTTGTAGGTACGAATATGATAATTAGGTGTTGGTAAATATTTAAAAATGAGGT
>JAGVSQ010002514.1:0-24384 GCA_022683975.1 Rhyacophila evoluta | reverse complement strand
TGAGGATAATGTTCAGGCTTAGGCTCAGGCTTTGATGTAGGCTGAAATTCGTGGCATGCAGTTTGTATTAGGCTTAGGTTAAAAGTTGGACAGATTAATTTATGAAAGACTTGAAGAAAATTATTTAGGGATACTAAAATTATTGCTCAAGGCAAAATTATTGTTTACGTTTTATTTTGTATCCCGATATTGTGTTATCCCGATAATATACAATTATACGTTAATATTGTTTTACTACATATTTTTTAAATTACAAATGACACCGTTTCTTGTGAAATGATTTTTAAATCGATACTTGTAAGTATTTTGAGTACTAACAATATGATTTTTGACTTATTTACAGATTAAATATCGTTAATCCATGGTTTTCTATCATTATTTGGTTATCGCTGTTCTTATCAGAGTAGTGTATAATAATTTTTACAAAAGTTACTATTTTATGATACATAAATCGACAAGGAATGGAATTTGAATCATTTATTAATCTTAAAAAGGACAAAGTTGTGGAAGTAAATAATAAAGCTCGGAGTAGCTTTATTCTGCATTTTGAAATATATTTTTGGTATTTTATAATATATTCAACATACTCGTATTGTCGTATTACTGGCGAGCTTTCAAATAATCGATTTTTAATGTTTGAGTCTCTCCGTTAAATACATTTTACGACAATTTCTTAAGTTATGATATATTAAAATTTAAGAAATTATCGTAAAATATATTTAACAGAGACCCAAACATTAAAACTCGATTATTTCAAAAAAACTTTTTCACTTTAACGTATTTTGCTAGTAATACGACGATAATATGTTATGACCAACGTTCCCTTTAATTTGTTCGTTGTGTGTACGGGCCATCAACATATGTGTGCAAGAAAAAAAGAGGCGAGTGTGCAAATATGCATAGATAAAATTAAGTAACATAATGTACCACTAAATCATAAATTACATTTTCCCAATACGTAAGTTACGTATAAACCCTATCAAATAAAGTATATTATTACACAAAACAAAAATATTGTTCCAAGTTCCTTTCTTTGAAAAGTGTGCGGGGGATCAAGACATGTGTGGGGGAAATTTTTAACAGATGTGCGGCCGCACACCTTAGAGGAAACGTTGGTTATGACTTGTCGGGTATGAGAAGGTAACGAACCATTCAATAAATAAAGTCTTTATAAAATTTTGGCATCACCTGAGAACCTATTGAATATTCTCAATAAGCTACCATGTCTCCAAATAATCTAAAAATTGAAGATATAGAAGATGGAAAAAAGATTAAGACGTAGTGGGTAAAGATTCTTTGAAGTGTGGAGTGTAGTTCATATGTCCTATTACATCACATTGTTTAAACAATTAGCTGACAACCGATCATCATGAAGACTATCTTCATATTTTTATAGGCTTTTAGTTAGTTTCGTTGCATCCGTTGAGTTCGTCGTATTGCTATTTCTATCTGACTAATGCATTTTTTTGCTCTGTCTCACTCCCTCACATACACAGTAACGATATAACAAACAATTTATCACGGCTGATTCTGCCTAATAATTCGGCATTAGTTGTTGGATATTTACATCACGTACAGCGTTCGTCTCCAAAATTAATATAAACAAAAATAAAATTCGCTTCCCATTATTGCTACTTTCGAAAAATCATAAAAAAGGGTTATTCCATTAATTGAAATTAGGAGGACAAATTATCTTATATTACCCAACGAATATTTTTTAACTCTTCTGGTGCTAATAATGCGCCTGTCAATTTTATGAAAAAGTGTCAGCTGTGTGGTCATAATGGCAATAAAGTTTTCTTAGTTATTTTGATACCCAATAGAATTGGAAATATGTCTCGTGTATTTTTTCTTTGTAACCCCAATATCAATATTTTAGTCAGTATTTTTTTTATTAATTTGCTTTTCACAACATTCTAGTATCCGTGAGTTTAAATAACCAATGAACGTAGTATTATTTTTTGGGATTCTCAGTGAAGTAGGAATAGGTAGTAGTTTGAATAAAAATCATTTATAGTGTAGTCAACAAGATTATAATTTGTTTTATTTTTTTTAATAATATTTAGTTATTAAATAAAATTAATAGTTTTTTCAATATGTACACATTAAAAAGGTTTTAGTCGATGTATATTTACAAAGGTACAATTATTTTAATATTTAATTAGTCCATAGCGAGAAACAGTAGTGGATAATAAAATCGAAAAACCATTTCATGACCACTCTCCTTGTAAATATAATGCTATGTTAACACCTTGAGACCCGATGACGGAAATATCCGCTTAATACAACCGCGCCCCAAATGCGCACCATTTAAATAAATATGTATTCTAACCATAGTCTAAATTTCACCAAAACGTTCCTAAAGATAACTGAATCAACATTTAATCGAATATATTATAATAATAATATTGAAAACAGTTAAATCTAGAATACATATCACAGTAAAAACGTTTTTTTAGCATGCAACAGAGTCCCAAGGTATTACGTTTTGAATTTTACATAATATACTTTTTTATAAAATTTTGTGACCTTTAGGCCGATGAAATTAATAACATTTGTGTGCTTTTTTAGTGTGGTCAAGCATCCACGTATTTAAAAGTTTACAATAACATAAAGAAACAAGAAAATATACATATATTATTTCGAGTAAAGTTATTTTATGAAAGGCGTCTTGTATGGCTCATTAAGTTCTGATATTTATTTATGGTATTCAAAACTACGCAGACAATTGAATAGATCATTTTGTATAAGCAAAACTGATTATTTTGTCAAGGATCAATACTTATTGATATGTTAAGAATTGGAATTTAATTTCATTTTATAGAAAATATTTGTAATACAATTTTACAAATCACGCTAAGTATACAAATAATATTTTGAGTGTATATTAAGTGAAAAAATATTTTTTGATTACTTCAATATGTATCGTTTTTTTGTATAATATTAAATTGATTTTAGAAATGTATTTTAATTTGAATTATTATTAATAAAAAGAACACCTTTCATTGTAATAACAATTACGTATAATTTAAACGACTTTCACAAAATTCACTTTTTAAAAAGTATAAATAATTTCAAATTCGATTTATTTTATTTTCGTATATTAGTGTAATATAAATATATAAACTTACACAGGGCTGTCCAAAAATAATAGACCCCATTTAATTTCATATCGATTCAAATGAGCAAAAGATATAATTCTTACATTCTCAATTATTATAATACATTCTTAAATTAAAGTTTTTTAGCATTCAATTAGTGTTGATAATAATATAATAATGATGAATCAAATTTTAACAAGGCTTAGTGTAAATTCAACGATTTTTTTACAATTTCAACCCTATTTACATAATTTTTATGAAGTATTTATATTTGATATATTTTTAAAAATATACGAAAATACTAGAGACGATGATGGGAGAGTTGGAATTATAAAAAATCATTTTTAGATTTAAAATCTTATCAAATTGTAAAAACATTTATATCAAATTTTCATTTTCAATGACACGTATTTATAATAATGCACATAATATTAATAAACATTTATAACATTTTCATCAACAAAACAAATGGGGCCTATATATTTCATCCCATATAATTATATAATATGTAAATAGACAGTTTTCAGTGCGTTTCGGAGTTAATTTTCAGATTCCAAATAATTAGCTAGCCGCTCTTTCGCCCGTCGTTTACCGCGTTTATCCGAGTGCGAGCGAGAGAGGTTAAAAAAGTGCGGTAAGAAGGTCACAAAGCGAATATCAAAATCGTTGTACTAAAAAAAAAATATGACCACATCGCCGTGGCTCAAAAAAAAAGCGATTGATTTGAACTACAATCAGTCGCTGCTAAAATGCATCACATTCATTTTTCCATTGTATTATTTATAATCAACCGTCCTTCCTTAAAACACTGGTACGTACTACTCGTCGATTTTTGAATTAAGATACAAAAATACTGTTATTCATTTATTAGGTATATCAATAAATATATTTAATTTTTATGGTAAATGTATAAAAAGTTTTTTTAGTTGTCGTTTTGAATACTGAAAACGGCCACACGCCATAGACTTACCGCATAACAGAATTTATCCTATTTTACCCTCTCATTTATAAGCATGCATATTTAATTAAAAATTAAAAATATACACTTTGATTCCATAAAAAAACTGGACCAAGTTACTTGTTACATATAAATAAGGCATAAAAATATTATTTCCGTAAACGCATAATATATGGCAGTACTAACAAATAAAACATACATAGACTTCCGACTATCTAACAAGGTGTTTGTAAATAATATAATGAATTTCCGTAAAATCCGAATAGATCTGCACTTAATCTTCAGTAATTTAAAAAAAAGTTCAACACAAAAACATCTGCATGGGTCGAAAATCAGTTATACATGCAACTTTACGTATTTGTATATCAAGCTTAGATTTATATTTTTTCATGTATTGATAATTGAGAGTCAACTGTATTTATATTATGGTGATAGTATTGAAGAAAGTTGAGACTCAGTCATGTCAACTTAAAATATACTATTTTGATATTTGAAAACAACTTTAATATAATTAAAGATTTTTTTTCATGTCAATTCACTCATTAGTTTTTTTACTTTAAGCGGTGTTCATCTCAGATTGTTTTAGAAATTTCATATCGAAATTTAGTATGCAGCTGGTACACCAAAAGATTCGTTCAGATATGCAGTAAGCCCAGGTCTTTTAAATGATTTTATCTACTCTAGTCTACAATATAGTAGAAATGGCATAAAGAATCGAACGGATCAGCATTCTTGTATGTAAAAATATGATCTGTATTTAGTTATAATATATTCTTAACCGTGTTCTTTTTTATAACTTAACAATATTAATTTGTTCAGTCCATTCTACCGCGCTACGATTTTTATTGGACTATATCAGATAAAATGAGATCATTAGAAAAAAAAATGATTTACGATTCTGATTAAGATCTAACTGATAAATGTCACGAATAAAAGGGGAAAATACAACGTGAAATAGACTTCTGAAAAGACTTGAGAAAAATGTCTGTTAAATGAACTTACTTAATTTAGCAGTTGGTTCAAATCCAAAAGCAGAAAGCCTTGAGCTATAAGAGTAATTATTTTGTTAAGAATATTAAAGATTTACTGATAAAAATATATTTTATATTTCTAGTGAAGATGTGTGTATTTTCCCTTATTCGAGTCACCCAAATATAATGTAATGCAAAAGTAGATGCTATGAAAGTGTGCAGTGTGAGTATGGAAGAAAGCGATACAAGACACGTGATAAGGCGATGACTGTTGACCGCCGTCGGTGATTTCCGATCGCGGCCGAAAATCTCTCGGATGAAATGATTTGCGAGTAGTACAACAATCAAAAGTAAAGTAAATTCGGAGACGATAAAAAAATATGAAATCTAAAAACGGCCGGCGATCGAAAATGAATCGAAAACAACTCTGCAAACGTGGAATGTATGGTGAAGTAGTCGACGCGATCGTATCGTGTTATTTGGCAATGCGTCAAATAGATTATTTCAATATCCTAACTAGACTCACCCTCGTCCTCTCGTCTATTATTTAGTAGTTAAAGCCGTGTTTGTTAAATCTTAAGGGCTGAAACGGACACCGCCACTGCGATGCCGGTCCAGCAATACATTTTTTTGTTGTTTTTGAAACATTTTTCTTATAACAAGATAGAGTCACTGTCTCTCGCCGGCGCGGCGGAAGCCTAAAGTCTATCGGAGATCACAGTCGTGGGGCTCGGGCCGAAGGTGCCCGCTTTTCGTTTCGGGGCAACGCGGAACGTCTTCGACCACGGGTCGCCGTTCACATTGCCGTCGTCGTCGGCATTTGCAGAGGCAGAAGCGCCGGAGGACCTCCGCTGCCTCCGTTCGACCCGCCGGAGTTTTTCTCCTTCTTGAGTCGCTGCTTCAAGTGGACCTTGGCGTGTCTCTTCTTCTCGTCGGACCGCGCGAACTTGCGTCCGCAGATCTCGCAGGAGAAGGGTTTTTCGCCGGTGTGCGTTCTGATGTGCGTCGTCAGGTGGTCCGATCTGCTGAATGACCTCATGCAAATCCTGCACTGGAAAGGCTTCTGTCCGGTGTGTATTCTTATATGGCGGGTGAGTTCGTCTGATCGAGAGAACCGTCTGTCACAGTTTTCAACTGGGCAAGCGTACGGCCGTTCATGTATCGGTGTTTTGCTAGGCCTGTTCGGGTACTTTCTCGGTTTTACTGGAACCAGCTTGAGCGGTATAGTACTCTGCTGGTAAACTTGAGAAAGAATCTCATGGCCCTTACTTGTTGAAGGATTATATTCTGCTAAAGTGACGGGATAGTGTCCAGACTGATGCTGCTGAACTTCGGCCGCACAAGAGGACGGCACACTGTAAGGTTCCTGTTTCGGTACGAGACCTGAAGGACCAGGCGCCGATAGGTTCTGCTGATGCGTCGTGTAGGTGGGTTCAGGTTGCTGATTTTGAGGAGGGACAGGAGTTTCGAGCCACTGATACTTTCCCTGAGGTGCACGATATCCCATGTCAGAAGGAGGTAATTCCAAAGGCAGGGGCTGGTATGACGGTGGCGGCCTTAAACTGCATTCGAGACCGAGTAACTCGGGTCGGTCATCATACTGTGGGCTGACCGTCGAATACTGTTGTAAGCCAAACATCGGTTGAAAGAGGGTTTTGTCCGGGCTCGGAAGAGCCCATTGTCCTAATCCCGATGGTGGGGTCAGTGGTGGTGGCGGAGGTTGTGGCGGAGCCGAAGGCGACTGCGTTCCTGTGAAAACTCCTCTGTATGTCACTTTATGGAGATCATGTGGCGGGAGACTTTGAACTCTTTGTGCGGGGTACATAGTAGCGCTTGCCGTGCTGGCATTGCTAGCTTCCTCTTCTCTGGCTCCGGGACTGAGCGAGGCTTCATGTTTGGGAGGTCCGCGGGTACTACAAGGACTGCCGCCGGCCAGCGACAGCTCCTCACTTTCCAGGCTCCCTAGAACAAAAAGAAAATCTTCTTCAATTTTTTTTCCATCCAGTGGTAAACGCTTTGAAAGGCATGGTGTTAATTGGGTGCGAATGTTAATATTTATTGTTGACCAACCTTTTAAATATTTTATATATTCTTCTTGCAAATTTAGATATATTTTTTACATAATTCTCATGATTTAAATCTTACTAGAAAAAATATATGAGATAAGGAGAAGATATAGAATCTTGATTACGTCAGGGCGTTCAAGTCGTATAATTATTTTATTAAATGTAAAAAAAACCTTAAATAGAAATATGATGTGAAATACGTGAAGTTTTTTTATTTTATTTTGAGAGACAAATAAAAAATCGATGCAGAAGATGGTAAAGCAATTTGATCATCCGCTAATAAACGACTCGCAGAATATTTGGTTTTGAATGGAAAATGGCTGGCGGGCATATGATGTTAATACCATACAAACTGGCCTCGCCATGAAATTACCGTAACGGCCTACACTTCTTATTGAGCCTAAAATTCGTAAAATATTATAATTCAAACGCAATTTAGGATTTTAATACATGGTATGGAGATAAACGCTTAAGGGAACGAACATATCCGGTATGATACGGACTGTTATCGACTCGTTGTGAATATTTTTGATACGAGAATCGAGTGATAAAGTGTGAACGATTCTTTGCATGTACACTGGCATGCTAATTGTGTGCTTAATTATTTAAATTAATAATAACAAAATAACTCGTATACTATAAATATAGTATTGACACGAATGCTATCTTTGGATATTGCGTTCTCCGAGCGTTGATAAGTCATTGCTAACTTGATAACAGAGCTACTAAGTGAATCGGAAATGAAAAATAATGTACTCATATAAATGAATAATTGTAAACTTTCAGTAAAATAATGCAATTCCATTTGTAATCGAGTTATAATACCGATTATCTAAAAGTCTTTTAAATAATCGGCCACAATATCACTGAGAAATTTAAATTGATATTTTTAAATCTATAGAATACACCAATAAATATAATATTTGATTTTGTTCATCTAGACATTTAACTTTATTTTATTTAATATGATAATAGTTATTAAAATAGAAGAAAGGTATAATAATAATGACTATTAATTTTTGTATAAGCCTTTTTTGGGATGTTATAACCTCATGTTAAATAGTATTACCGAATTACCTATTCTTGTATAGTTTGTGAAATATTGTTGAAAAATATTAGAATTCTATACTTACAAACCAATATAGTTCACGATAACTACTTTATTAATAGATGCGCTATTGATATATCGTTATTAAAATCTTAGAGTTTTTCTAGGAGCTTTTGTATATTAAAGGACATTTTGAGTTTTGTTGATTTAAGAAATATTTACGGATTTAAAATATGCATGGTGTTTAATTGTGTGAGTAGAAAAAATGTGTTTAAATAAAGTTGTTAACTATATAAACTAACTGTAATTCTATAGATGAATTTATTAGTGTGTCTGTCATTGCAATTCGAAGCGTATCAGATATATTATAAGTGATTGCAATGGTAAAGCGGTAAATATTGCAGCACTGAACTAATTGTATAACGCTTACTTCAGCTTAATATCGATGGAATATTATCGTAAGAACTTTCTAAATGCGAACGTATTATTTCAAAGCTAGAAGCTATCGACTAAGACTCACAGTCTAGATAAAAACACACTTGGGAGCAAGTTATGGACGCTTCCTCATTGCGATTATTCATTTATTAAGCGTCGATTAAGAAAATTACACCAAGATTTTGAATACATTTGAATATATCAATCGACCGTGTCATTTCGAGCCTAGCGTGTATGAGAGTATTTAATTTGTTTGTGAGAGCAGTACAGTATTATATTATTATGAATATTATGATGGTCTACGAAGGAGACAAGTTAATATTTTATTGAACGAGTATAATGAAATAAATGTTTTTCAGCCAATCATAATATGAGTAGTTGAATTGCATAAATCACTCTGGATGCGTCCTGCTCATTCTGTTTGCAAGTAGACGATTCATATTAACAGATGATGAAGTTTTTAAAACATCACTAGCTTATTTTTGAATATAATAGTATCGATGAAGTGTTTGGTAAAATGAATTATGCATAGGTTGTCGTACTGGAATAAAATTGAGGATTGGAAAAGAATGAATATTGTCTGCGCAAGTTGCTCAAAACCAATGGCACAACATAAAAATTCACTTGAGTGAGAGAACTGAGTTTTTTAGTATTGGAGAGTATTGGATCAATATAATGAAGAAAAAATATACTTGATCTTTGATAACTGGATCTTGGACCTAGTGTTGAAAATGTCGTGGTTTGACTTCATAAAGAGTTCAGAGATCAGAAAATGGTCTGTTCCATCGAAAATCATGCAGTGTTACTAGCACCAGGAAATTAGCTGATACTGCCTTGAGAGATTAGTTTGCATTATTATTTTCCGACCGTTGCGATGCAGTAGACTCCAAAGTATTGTCCGTAAGACTCATTCAGCGGAGTATGATGCTGGCATTATAACCTTAGAAGAAACAGAACGACTGGGTGGTAACACAATTGCTTAGACATTATCGTATGGTGTTCGTATGCTCTGCACGGAAAGCAGATATGAGTTTGAAGACGAAACATGCATTTAGGTAAATATGTGTCCGAAAAAAGCTCGTGCAAAAGAATTATAAATATAAAAAAAAAATTGGGAAAACTTTAAAACTAAACATGTTCAAGGAAAAAAGCCAGAATATAAAACAAAATAATAAATATTGGTGAATACTGTATTCATTGCGTATTCTCAATGCCGAGTAATAAGTATCCATTATGAAAAACAGCGCGCGCCGTGATGTATGGTAGACCCCCCTGGGGGGCTTTTGTATTATTTAATTTTGTTTATAGGCGCACGTCGGCGTCATCGGGCATACATTACTCAGCGTACAGTATCATTTCTCGTCAGGATATTGTTTGCGACCGATATGGTGATTTGCCATTAAGAAAATAATGATATTTTGAATCTTCACTCTAGCTATTATCCTGTTTGTAACATCACAAAACACAAAAGGACTCATGTATGTTATAATCAAGTCACTTGTTTAGTTTAAAGTATACTTTACAATATTACGCTTTGTTTTATAGTTCTAAATCTATAGCTGTTCAGTTATATATATATATGAGCGCAAATCAAAGAAATATGGAATTGTTAAATACAACCAATGTTTTCTGTTTAAAACACAAGAGTATTAAAAAAATATTCTCTTTCAAATAAGCCATTTATTATTATCAACACTATCAAATAGACGTATCGAAAGTCTCAATATCATTAAAACATCGAAAAGAAAATCCTTGTACAAATGTCATTTGTTATAGATATCTAAAAATGATTATAAATATACTGTTCAAAATCTTACACTAGAAATGAAGTTATCTACAAATTTACAAAATATATCTTAGGAGCATACATTTTATATTTAAGCTAAATTTTTGTGACACAGTTAATTATACACATTAACAATATACTACAATACTGTAAGATGTATATAATACGCAATAAAATTATTAGTTTTGAAACATTGAAACAAAAGTGATTTTGTATCAATGTTTAAAATAGTAAATTATGACATTTTGCATTGACGATATTTTGTACAGTAGCAGAGAAAACTTTGTTTCAGGAATATATATTTTAATTGAATAGTTATTCATGTTCCATCTTGTGACTTTAAGGTTCACCTGAAAAGTATTTGTTTGTTTATTTATTTGCATTATCTTTATGTTTTAGCAACATATTTTTTAAACGCGTTAAGCTAATCGTATTAGCCGACCAACGCAGATAACCGATTATGAGTAAACAATAATTTATCATTATTTTATATTTTAAGAACCAGTATCCATTAAATTCTAACTGATATTCTTCTATGCATAGTATAATAAACCAATCTAAGCACGACTGCAAACAAACATTTCCTGGTCTTTAAATCGTGTTTTGTCATAAGGCGCATTAAATCAATTATGGATATCTACTAAAATAACTAATATTTACAACATTAAAAAAAAGCTTATTCAAGAGCTTTTCATTCATTCAAAGGCTTATGTTAAGTTCAAAGTTTTGATAATTTATTTGACGAAGTTTACTACTTAAAATAAACATAAAAATATCTACTTGTTTGCTATTTTAATTAGATACACACATATGTAAAAGGCGTTTTCTTTGTGTATATGATTAAATTTTAATGGTATTAAATTTTCGAATACTTTTCGCTTATTATGTAAAATGAAATTATGTGTAATTATCTTTATAAGTATAATAAGGGATCTATTGCTAAATTATAGACGGTAAAATGAAATGCGTATTGATAATTCAATTAATAATCTGGCTACTTGAACAATTTTTCTTTATAAATAATTTACCCATTAGGTTTATTAGACATTGTGAAAAAAACTGGTCGGCTCGTTCCAATTATATAGGTAGCCATTCTTCGACAAATCGTTTGCTATAAAAAATTGCTTCATGTCATTATTAGATTAAAAATCAGCCACTAAAAGATACGCCGATCAAAGTAAATACAATGGTTATTTTTACTGGTGTATGTTTAAATCATTCATTTATATTTAATCAGAGTATGCAGAAAGCGTACGTTCCTCAAAATATGTGCCTAACACTCTAATAGTTCCTTTAAGTGCAATAAAAAAATTAACCAATTTATGCAATCAACTGATGTAAAATAGCATATTGTATTTATTAATTAGGGTTTTATACTATCAATTGTTACTCTAAATTAAGTCAATTTGAATCCATCTAAAATCCAATATAAGAGAGTATAAATAAACAAGCTTGAAACGCATATTATGTATAGTACGATTCAAAAGCGGGGAGGATCGAAAGTTTTTTTCTTAAATCTAATATTATATAAGTTCATCAAAGGAATAAAATGGCATTGTTTTTATCTAATCAAATCTCGTGTAACCTAACTTAATCTTTTTATATGTATGTCCAATCACTAAAAAGCAAGATGAAATGGAAGATGTGGATTTAAAAAATAAAGAAAAATTTGCCCAATAAGTTAAGTAATTTAAAAAAATCTATCTATTAAAGTTTTCACGTATTGAAGATTCGTATACTACAAGTATTTAATGTATTTCTTAATACTGTTTTACTTTCAGAGATGATATGTCAAAATAAATATAATATATTAAAAAAGGTTTTGATAAATATTGAGTTAAGACACGAGCCACCGTTGAAAACTGGAAGCTGTAGTACAGGCATGCCCATTAAAAACGAAGGCATGTTATTAATGTTATTAAAACCGAGCCAGGGTACATTTTATTTTATCTGGGCAGGAAGTTTGTTAGATTAACAAACAGCCGCATGACCAGTTGACCGTTTTTAACAGCTTTATGTGTTTCTATTGTAGTGTTAAAAATTGTTATTAATTTGTAAATAAAAAAAACAGATAACATTAAATTACTCTGAGCGTGTTATTTTGTCGTAAAATAATATATATTTATATTTATTGAATTATACACATACCTATATATTTTACGTAAATCATTAACGTCATTTACAGTATTATGTTTAATATATATTTGAAATCAGCGTATGGCAGCAATATTTATAATGAATGATTCAAGATGGGTTAAAATATTAAATGGCGTTATATTTAAATACATCATATGTAATAACATTTGCTCCTGTGAATATTTATATTTTATAGTATTTTTAAAAATCGTCATCTTTGATAGAAGACTTTGCTATTAATAACTAGACGCAATAAAATTGTATTTGTAATATATATCTTTCAATTATTTTAGTATCATATTTTTCCATTCCTAGTAAAGTTGTACTATTCGTCTGCTTTTGATCATTTTATAAAACATTATTATAATATATATTTACACTTTATTATTCAATATCTACACCTTAAGTGGAGCATATGATAAAGCATGTGAATTTTCCGAATTATCAAGACAGAAATATTACTGCTTTATAATAATTAACGATGAATTAATATTTCTTGCTAAAGTACACCTTAGACAAATTACATTATTTATAGTAAGTCAATTAATATGAGTGAAATATGTGATTTAGGTTTTAGTTTGTCGATTTTTTTTTATAAATATTCATTTTTAATTAGTCGCGTATCTATTTTACAATATATGTGTTACAGCCTATTAACGCTGTTAGCGGGGATTTGTAATAGATAAATGATAAATTGAACGTATATTTAAATTGCATTTAACGAAACATTGGTGAGTATCGATTAAGACACAATTTTCTTCATTAAATTTCAAAGCATCGACTGCAATTGAAATAGAAAAAAAATCTCGAGATTTTTTTTGCGATAATTATCAAGGATTAGAAAGGATATGATTAAAAACAAAAAAACAAAATTTAATCGCTCTTTGTTCCAATATGTGGCGCAATAAAGTCAGTATGTAAATAAAAACATAAAAAAATCTGACAGAGTATTAAAACTGCATTATTATTATTACCGTTTTATCAATTTTATTAAAAACCATCTAAAAAACAAGACTTTTTGATATTCATATCCAAAGATTATTTGAAAGTAATTTAAAGCAAGTATATAATAAATTATTATAATCTGAATTTTATTTTACGGAAAATGTAGGGATTAATACAGAATTGTTTACATTTGAAATAAATCGGTCGAATAAGACACTATAAATTAGATTTAAACGATATTTAAATGAATTAGTTTAAAGTTATTTATATGCTTACAAAATGCGTTTATACCAATTGATTTAAAATATCTTTGAATTGAAGATGTAATTATTTTGTTGAAATTTTATTTCTTGCTGAGTGCAAATTACTATGATGTGTGATTTGACTGCAAGTTCGTGAGATTAATTGTTCTGCTCGATTTATGTATATTAATAGGTAGAGTACATTAAAACTTTACTCGAGTTAATGTTTTCTAAAACAACTAATAGCGGTAGGTGTTCGTATGAATTTTGCGTATGTTTTATATAAAATAAAGCTTTTTAGAGCTTTTTGTGCACCGTACGCGAAAGATGTAAAAGCACCCATAAATATTTACACGAAGCATTTGTTTACGGATACGTTTTTCAAGTCTTCCAACCTGTTGTTTGGACATCGTAATAATATTGTTAATCTCTGGGCGGCCTTGGCATGGTGGTGGGCGGGTTTGTGTCTACGCCGCCGCCCTCGCTTCTAC
The DNA here is from genome assembly GCA_022683975.1 of Rhyacophila evoluta. Lineage (NCBI taxonomy): Eukaryota > Metazoa > Arthropoda > Insecta > Trichoptera > Rhyacophilidae > Rhyacophila > Rhyacophila evoluta. Next base: position 10,205 of record JAGVSQ010002514.1, on the reverse strand, counting down.
GACACGTCACAATACGTCACGTCATGACGAGGCGGCGCGACTCGATGTGACACAATCTTCTGCCTTGAATAAGAATCAACATCGATGTTTTTTTCTTATTTACTGCTCAAATTTAGAGTTCATTAATGTTTTTGTAGCACTCTGTATAATAACTCTGTATATAATAAAATACCTGTAACACCAAGATGTGGGTGAAGATTGCTTGATTACATTTGATTAATGAAATTGAATAGATAGAAATATTGGCTATCAACCGATTCTGCCAAAATGTCAGGATAAGTTTTCAGATTGTGTATATGTACATTTTTTCTTAAGTGGACTTCTTTACACTGTGAAGACACAAATGTATTAATTTAAAATCTGACATACAATACAAATGTCGTCAATAATACATCCAACTAAATAATAAAATTTATAAATGATTATTTTTAAACTCAAAATTATTAAAATGGTTGAACCTCTTCTAAATTCTTATGAAGAAGTCTAAGGAATACTTGAATATTAAAAACAAATTACTCTATGGTGAATATTCTATAGAATGTGTTATTTCTATTCATTATAATGAATATAAACCTAATATTCCTTTTTACTATTGGGATATAAATGCTTTACAAATGGATTATACACCGTGATAAATCAAACTTATACCAATCAATTTAAGCTCAAAGTTTAGCCTATTTGTTAAAAAGCTTCAGTAATAAAAATAACAATGTATTTATGGTATTCGGTCTAAAAAAAAATTCTCAAAATGTCATAGGAGAGAAGAAAAAATAATTTAAAACTTATCAGTAAAACGTTATCAGTACAGGAAAAAGAATTATCAGCTCACTTTGTCAATGGTTTCTTGAAAATCGATGCCCAGTGTTTTAGGCTGCCATAAGAATATTGGAGATTTTATCAAAATTTGAATTAATTTAATAAAATGCTCCAATGAAATAAGAAACTTATATACACGTAGACAAGATGTAATCTGGATTAAAAGAAATGAATGGAACATTAAAATAAACGTTTTACCATTATAAATATTCAATAACGCATTAATTTTGCTTAGATGTAATTTTATAATATGTGTTTTATTTGATATGAGCGCACAGTTAAGATTTTTAAACCATATATTTATCATAAAAATATGCGTTTCAATAAAAAATTGTAAGCCATGAAATATTACATTTTAATAATAGTCTGTCTTATAGTGAGAGAGACTGCAAATATTTTGCATAACATTTATTAGGCGAACAATCATTTGTTGAATTTTCAGTAACCAATAATACCACAATTATTTACAAGAGAAAATGTACAATTAGACGCAAAGGAAATCTAAGTTTTAATAAATAGAGTAATTTTTAAATATACATTTATTTTAAGATTAATTTAACATAAAATTTTATCTTATACGAGTGTATTATAATGTGGAAATAATAACGTTAAAAGTCAACGTCTGTATGTATCATCATGATAATTACATTAGATATTTAAATAAAGTTTTGCTATAATCTTTATTAAGCAGGGGATGAAATAATGTTAAAACATTATTAGATAATATTATTCAAGTTATTAATATTTGTATTGATGGTTTAGTCAATTAGGTAAGATTTTAAATGCTATAGCTTTCATAATATTCAATATATATTATAACAACTTTGGAATAGTTTTTGATATCTTATATTTTTTTATATTTCCTTATTACGCTTGAGTACCAAGTCGTCAGAAAAAAATCTGATATGCAGTATTCATAACATTGTAACGCATCTGTTTTATAGATTAACATCGAGACTTTAATAATAAGTGGCATGCTTGTGTATTACGGGCCTTGAGAAATTGCTTCTCCAATAATGCGGTCCCATACTGCGGACCAGTTTCGTCTCCTGCTGTTCGTTTTATATTTTAGTATATTACTGATACACATTATCGTGTAAGACATTAATTCAAGAGAATCAATAAAATAAGTGTGCGCCCTTTTAACCATTTCGGTTCGAGTAACGTTTATCTTTTGGAATGTAGGTAAATATATTCGAGTTTAAAAAGTTGGAATATTTCATATCATTTTAGATAAATTAAAGACAGACTTTAAGCGACTAAAAATGCGTTATGGGAAAATATTGTTTTGAACGTTTTATATGAAATTTGTTTTCGTCTTATCGCCAAATTGGACGAAATGGTTTTAATTATTCAGATATTTTATTTATTATATTTCACAAAATTGATATATTATAAAGGCCAGGCCCATTACCAGCATGTTAGAAACGTTTGCTACCTAATATATAATTTAAGCTGAACTATAACTCTTCCTTATTATTTTAATATAATATCTAATTTATTATGAATTGCTACATACGCCAAATATTACACATTTGAATGACAAAAGATGTGGAAGTAATTTATTCGACAACAAAAATGATTACTTCTGCCTGCGACAGAAAATTTAAAAAAATACAATATGCAAATTCGGGTGAATAATATTTTTTTAATATGCTACCGTACAACTTATACATTATCGAATGAAACCAAACCCGAAATAAAAATTAATATTCATTATTAATCAATACAAAATAATATTTTTCTGTCAATGAAATAAGACTGTCGATATTTTATGACACACTATTTTTATACGCAATATGTTTTTATTTTTAATATTATAATTGTGACAAGTAGATATATACGTTCATAAAAGATTGAATGATTGCAAATAAATGAAATTTCAACTTCATTATTACAAGGATTTATTGTATTTTAAATAAATGTATTGAATGTTAAATTAACACATATTTATTTGAATTAAATTTAATAAATTCGGCACAAAATGGAAGTAACATTTAAAATATATTTAAAAATGCTAATAGAAGTTTTACATCGTTTTAATTTTATTAATAAGATTTTTGTACAATTGACTTCTTCCCTACAAACAATACCTATCTTGAGAGCGTATACTGTGATAGGACGAACGTGAGATGCAGTCCAAAGAACTGAGAGTATAAAGATGAGTGTTTCAAGAAATTATGCATGATCCACCGTACCATCTACCATCCGTATTATTGTAGTAAAGTACTGTAGAGTATAAAAAGATTTTTTCTACAACAATATTTAATTATCATGGATAGTTTGTTTGTTTCAATATATTAAATTTAATGATAGTATCATCCTAGCTGTGTTCCATTTTGACAGCAAATCAAAAATCCTTTCAAGATATCCAGGTCCCTAAAAATTTTCTCCATATATATATCATAAACTGTTAAATAAATTCTTTGGCTTAATTATTTCTCAATTAGATACAATGCTCAAATTTTAATTAATAAATATTACGTAATTATATATATAAAGTCTTCAAAAAATATTTTGATTATACGAAATCATAATTTTCCCTGTTAAAATTGATCTTTCGATAGCTATTAATTGTTTGATATTGTATAATATATTATGAAAAAGTAAAATGAAAACTTTTGGAATATTATATTTCTGTAATGTTTGCCCAAGTGTTTTTTTTACTGTATACCGACATTGCGATGTATAAAAAATATTTGTTCCGGTTAGGAGATGTTATTTTTTTAAGTATACAAAATAATACAGCACAGAAAGCAAAGACACGGTATTGTAAAAATTCATAGACGTTACTTCATTAAGCTATTAAGTATAAAAAGTGAGAAGTCATCGGTTCAATTGTTTGATTGGAGTGACGATCAACTTAATTTGGCGTCCACTGAGCACGCGTGCTGCCCGTCGGCTTGTGTTACCATACAACTCGGTGCGAACAAGTTTGAAATTCTCCGTCGAGGCACGCGTTCAGATTGTAGCGGAAGTAGGCTGTTTTTTTCAAATCTACGACTGTCGCACCGAACGATATCATCTGCGTTGGAAATCAACGGATGTGAGATTTTTATGACAACGACCAATTCGATTGAAAATTGTTTATGAGGTTTCTTATTTCATTGAATCTAATTTAAATATAAAGTACAACCAATAATATAAACAAATTTATAATCTGATGTGTTATAAATATCATAATCAATGAAATATTTATGTACTTGAATGTTAAATATATAAAAAATATAAAAGTTACTTCGTTTTTTAGTTATGTTTATAATTCAGGCAACCCTTGAACGGAATTGCGAAAAAACTGTTCGTGGAAAGTTCAATATATAATTCCTTTTTTTATGGGTAATTGAAGTTTTTTATTTGTAAAAGTTTGCAAAGCTTTATAATTTTAAAAAGTTTAGTTTATAGTTGATATACTTATAATTATATTATTGCCATTTTTTTATTATATTGTACGCAATTGCTGATTTTGTTTTTATACATTTTTTTAATGTGAGGCGATTTAAAAACATAAGATAAGAGTTTTTTTTTATAGTTTTTGTGTTTTGTGATATATATATATATATTTATGCCTTGTAATATACAGTATTCAAGTTCTTCTAATAATATTTACATAGGAGTTGAAACACTAGATACCAGGCTGGCAGAAAATTCAAGTCTTTAAGGCCGATGAAATCAGTTTGAATCAACAGGTGCTACCGCCGACCAAGTATCAGGGGCTTAGGAAATTTCATAGATAAATTTCTCTTACGAGATGTAGTCGATGAAAGCTGAAGTTAGTTTTAATGAAACATAATAATATTGTATTTCAAACCTAAGCGCCATTGAGTAAGACAGTTTAAAGTGATTCTTATTCAATTACAAACACACGAAAAAAACACTTGCGAGTTCTAAGTATTGAAATTAACCATTGCTTCAAGGTGTGAAAAATGATTACCGAAAACAAATAACGTTGTCTAAGCTTAATATACTCGAGTTTGGTTCACACGCTTTGTTATGTAGAGAGAACCGCTACCTGTTGTATAAGTATTTATTAGAGATACGTTAACGAGTTGTGGTAACTGAACACATCTTCCTTTTACTACTTAGTTAAATATTGATTCACACCAAATAATATTTTTGTGGTATGTCAAAAGTTGCATAGTGCAGTGAGTGGTTTTATGAACAATACGTGACGCAGGAGTGCTTCCAAAATAGGAAATCAAGGCTGGATTAACATTTGTTTTTGTCTTTCAGTATTTTTTATGACATTACATGGAAGTTTATTTTTACTTCATTACGTACACCAAATGACAAATTATATAATTTATTACCATATAGTTCAATATATGAAAGATTTAAAAATAATACGTCAATTAATTAACGAAATTTAAAATTCTGCAAGATGCGTATATTACATTATTAAACTTATTTAAAATGGATATTTAACATGAGTATAATCTATATGAACGAATAATTTAAAATAAAAAAAGTGAAAGCTTATATAAAAAAAAAATTGATTTTTGTTTATAATACGAAGTTTTATTAAGAAAGTTTTAGAATATTAGGTTAATTTATATGTACAGTTTTTTTTCTATAAAACAATCAATATGTTGGAAATACGTATAAAAGATAATGTGGAGATAGTGAATAGGTATTTGAACAGTGAATAAACAGATGTCTTGAAATTCAATTAAAAATACAAAAGATTCGAGTTTACTAAATACTAGTGTCCAGTGCAGTAGATCAAGATACTCTGTTCTCTTTAATTTAACGTAATTACACTTTGACCCGTTTTATTGAGTTAATTTTCGGTGTCAACTGAGGGCGAGCACTCGACCGAAGAGACATTTAACGTACAATGTATTTATACTTTGAGTTAAATATTAATTCCGGACACCTCTCTAACAATTAACTTTTAAAAATCATATTTTACAAAAGTTGTGAGGGTTGCACTTAATAAATGCACTGTTGTTTTAAAGATTATAAATCAAGCAAAATAACAAAGTTTATTTATGATAGACGCCACCATAATAATAATAATAAAACACGAATAATTGTATTTATCATTTTATACTATTCAAGTAAATGTTGTTGATCAATGAATTCATTAGTGATTGCGTATTAAACTTTTATGGTTTAAGGATAAAACGTATGACAGCTTTTTACTTTTTGTATTGAATGTCATTTTGCAAATTATAATATGCACAAAATCATGACTTACCCAGAGTTTCACTGTATATTTAAAAAATATTTCCACAAAACGAGACATATTAATAATAAAACTATATTAATTTCTATTAGTTATAATTATCAATGTAGCTTTAAAGGGGTGTGTTTTAATATGAGCTTTCGTAAATGTGCTTTTTATTCTAACAAACCGATTGATTGAACCACTACATACGTACTACGTTATATTATTTAATGCTAACGTGACGGAGAAAACACTTGTTGGGTATTTGGAAAACGATGAATGAAAACATTCAGTGTTTGCACTTAATATACGCGTATAGAATAAGTGGCAGTAGATATGCGTGTGAAATATGGATGAAAGTTCACGACACTCTAATCGATATTGTACTTTCACGTAAGCTTTTTTTTAATCTACGCTATTGGAAAAACAAACAAGTCACTCGAACAAAAGTCTGGATAATTTTTCAGTAGAATGAGAAGCGACAAGTGATGCGTTATTTACTGAAGCCTACTTTTATTATTATTTAGTTGGCGTTAAAAAACGTCTGTCCCCGTCGGATGCGTGAAGTGGACGACTAAAATATTTGTTTGTTTGCGTTTCGAAAATATTTCAAGACATTTTTATTGAAACTGTGGGAACATTTTTATTTCACTCGACCTAAAGCTCTGAACGGAAACTTCGTTGACTTTATGTTTTTTTTTTTTGTCTTCTGTTAACGAGACGTTGTTTTAGTATGTACATTAAACGAGACGTTTCGTATTGTTTGTATAGCGCCAATATTGGCAGTGTGCAAGACACTTCAAGAGACCGGTTGCAATATGTTTGTTTACAGAACACCACTTGTTGTAGTAAAATATATGAAATAATAAATCTTTCTAAATGACAGATTGGATGCAACTTTCAAAGTATACTAATTTCTTATCAAAAAAACTATGTATTAGGTTTGAACGTTTTGAAAGAAACAGCTGTTGAATGAATTCTCACATAATATCGGTTAAGTGATTTGAGACGTAAACCGCGATCCACTATAAATAAAATATTATCAGGAATGTGACGCACGCACAAGGCAAATAATCGTAAGCGGGACGTCGGCACACGCGTCGCGGTGGAAAACAATGATTGTCCGATAAGATGCATGCAAACGAATCACCGATGATGTCAAAACAGATGGTGATAAACAAAAATCCGTCACACATCAGGTGGAAACCGAGGCACAATCACAATGTTGTCACAATAATATGGGGATGAGGAGGTTATCACTGAGGGCGGCATCTCGGTATCGGGATGGTACCTGTGATCGGGGGAGGCTCGACGCAGTCCAGGGCGCCCGGTCCAAAGAAGCTCGGGGCGTCCGACGCCGTCGTGACAGGGGTGTGAAGGTCCGGCGCCTGCCTGGGTTCGGGGGCCGGCGACCCTAAGGGTCTGCATAAATAGTCGAAACTGAGAACGTGGGGGGGCGGCTGCTCGGCCAGGAGCAGCTGCGCCGGCAAGCTCATCTCGAGAGCGTCCATCACCATGGCGCCGCCGGGCACGACTTGCTCCTCCGCCCGCGCGCCGTACGGTATCAAAAACAAGGCCGCAATGGCTGCGAATTACTAAGACCGTTCTCCGCAACGTTCGCTGCGGTACTGACCCGCCGCGCGCGCCCACCGCCGCTTTTATGAATGACTCCCGCTGTCCCATATTTGGTAGTCGCGCGCGGGAGGACAGCCAATGGCGGGCCTCCGAGGTGGATGACGTCGCTGTGACGTCACTACGCCCCGCCTTGTGAGGAGTAGGGAGGCATTCGATCGTCGCCTTCGTAGCGAGCGCCGGCGTCCTGCCATACAGCCTTCGCTGACAGCGCTACGAGCTACGACCGAGAGCGCTCTCAAAATACGAACTGACAATTTTCAGGAAATGATTTCGTGTACGAGTAACAACTGTTTATAAAATCACGGATATAATTTTTCTACCACATTCAATAAACAAAATCGTCACGTATTCCGACTTAACTATCAGTAAGCTTCATTTTCACATACATCCTGAATAATAAAAGTAGTTTTATTAATTTATAGCATTAATTTAAAAAGAACATAAATAAAACCACATACTATGACAGTCGATAAAATAACACAATATAATAATTTGTTTTTTTTCATTAGCATTATAATAATACAGTTATTAGTTTTTTATTGCACTCCAGCAAAGGCTTCAATTTAGTTAATTTGACCGCTGTAAAAGTATTCCTGACTTCTAATTTCATCTTAAATAAAAGCATTAGCTATAATGTTTTATTCTTTTTTAATGATTGACAGACACTTTGAAATCTACCTGACATTTCTACCCCTAAACATTTAACCGTTCGGTAACCGAGGTATCTATTATGTATTACTATCCGTGTTTCGGTGTCCTTGAACTCACCTGACCTTACACAGGCTGTAAGGGACATTTATATATTATTTATTAGTAATCTTTATTGTCCATTGGTCTTTGCCAATATTATGGATTTAATTAGATTTTCATTATTAAATAAATAAATATATGGAAGTGTTTTCTGTACAGAAATAATACAATTTATATTGTTGTAATTTTATTTTCTTACAGTTTCTATACACTAACTAACCTATAATATTTTATCATATTATATTAATGTATAACTTATATATATGACTGTGGTTGAGTATGAGACTGTCATAAGGAAACAAATGGTTTCATCATTTTCCTAATTAATATTTATGTTTTATATTATGTGGCATATTGACTATTCGAAAACTTCATCTGTTTTATATTCCAACGCGCAAAAGGAATTTTAAAGTAGTGACGCCAATACGGAAGGTAATGGTTGCATAATATTTAAAGTAATTACTTCGGTTATCGACATTTTCCAACCGAGTGAAAGTAAGTTTAAATGGATGCTATTTTGCAAATTTCTGGAATACAATATATTTTACTCTCGCAATAGATCATGTTTTTGGTTAAAATTGTATTTTTAATTTTACTTATTACATTTATTTGCCTTGTTTTTTTTTGTTTTTAATTCATATATTTTTTTATTCTTTCTAGAACTCGCTATAAATGTTTGAAACTTGTAATGATCTCGCTATTGTAAATGAATATATCAAATACAAATATGAAATGAGATTCATTTTCAATGCTTTGGGAAAAACAAGTTGAATTAAAACCATTCCACTAGACCAAGGTGTCGAAAACATGTCCCTAGACGTCACAGGTGACGTTTCATGACGTCACATGTCGGTCCCCTTTCATCACACCTCCCGCAGATCTCAAATCAATCGAACAAGTCCAGTCAGCTTCCAAAAATAAATCTCATGAAAAGTTCCATTCGTTCCGACACAATCAACAAACTTTCTGTGGACGCTGTATACGTCAGTAAAATCATCAGGGATGGAGCTTTGACATTATTCAAAGCTTTTCTATAACTATAACATGATAGAATATAAAAGCTTTCTATAAATGTGTCATAATGCCGTAGAATGAACAACATATCATTAAATGTGATGGCCAATTTGTCTAACCGTCGTTTTTATAAAATCACCTATTAATCTGAATCAAGTTTTGAATATAATTTAAAAAATAGTTAAGGTCATAGGTCAAGGTTAAATAGTTAACAGTCGTTAAGGACAACTAATTCTTCTAAAATATATCTGGAGAAAAATCTTAGTATCCTTGAGATCCATCCATTATAAAAGATAAGCATATAAAAAGAATGTGATTTTAAAAACGCAAAATTTTTACGTTTAACTTAATAAATGGTGAATTTAGTTGGTTAAATTATCTACTAGCGAGATGAAAATGAGCGTTGTTCGATGTGAAGAATCCATTCTCTCGCCCGGTATGTGGACAGAGTGTAGATTACTGAATAGTATTCTAAGGGTGCCTTGAAGACAGTTTGCAACTGGATGGATTATAGCGCCAGTAAAATAAAGTAAACTATTGTATGAGAATGTTAATAAGAAGTTTAGGCGGTAACTATAAATTGTATTATTACAAAGACCATATGCATTTGTCAAGAGATTTATCTGTTAATTAAAATTATGATAAGAGTTAAAGGTTAATAATATTATTTTTCATAATTATTTATGATTTCATAATAAAATTATCATTGTAATATTTTCTGATGAAAATTTTGAATTTGGGATATTTAAGGCCTCGTCCAGGCTGGGGCAAAAACAAGCGAACGAAGGCTTAAAATAGTACAAAATAAGCCTTCGTTCGCTTA
>JAGVSQ010002513.1:0-24391 GCA_022683975.1 Rhyacophila evoluta | reverse complement strand
TGACAGTTTATCTTTTACGAGAATCGTTTATCAAACAATTGCTCAACCCAATGGGTATCCAGTCCTGCGCAGTTGGTAGCGTGCGCGACTAGCAATCCGGGGAATGCGGGCTCGAATCCCGATCTGGTGTTGGTAGATCTTAAATACAGGAAAAATGCTTATTACATCTTTCCACGTTGTCATATTGTAGTGCATGTTTTCTGGGTGGAGAAATACCGGGATGGCATTAACATTTCCGCTGTGTTACATACATTTCGACACGGCATGTATGTAAATCAGTTAGAAAGATTAGTAGAAAAGATACTAAGCGCTGCAGGCGAAAATTGGGTACGATGTCGTGTAATCTTCAGAAGTATACATTTTAATATAATCATAGAGCATCATCATTTTGCTGCAGGGCCTATATATATTTGCAAAAAATTTAGTTTATGTTGCTGCTAGGTATGAAATTACTTGCAATGAAATGAAAATTTAAGACTCAATACATTAAATAAAATAAATCACATTCTGGTACCTATCTACTGTAGTTACCAAATTATCTATATTTAAGCAAATCCCGGTACTCATTTTTAAAAAAAAACATGTTGATAAGGTGATGTTATGATAAGAAATATTTATTAATATAATATTACGAATGAAGTGGTTTATTGCGTAGATTTTAGTCGGTACATATCTATAATATAATAATCCTCTTTTAGAATAAACACGTATCAAGCGATTTTTCAAATTTACAGTTAGAAATAATCAAATAAAGAAGCAATGCTTGCCCAACCTCTATCGACGATTAGCATTACATATTAGCAATTAGTACGTACGAGACGCTAGAATAGTTAAGGCATAAAATTTTTGGCAGGGGCCTTATTTAAACTAGTAGAAATGACGCTGGTGGATTAGTATTCTAACCGAATATTACTTTTTTATATATATTTTTAGTAGTTTCTTCTACGTATATCAACTTCATATTGTTGCGGCTAAATTATTGAAAATTTCTCCATGTATATTGAACGTCTGATTGCCACTGAAATGAACAAAAGCAACAAATTGTCAGAAATATCACTCGGCGGTTATAATGGATATGCAATATTATTTTTATGTGACATACTAAAATTAATCCATACTTGCAACTTTCATAAAGATATGGAAATTATGATACTCCCTAATTTATTCATTTTCTAGTATTTTCAGCAATTTTCTTTATTTCGTATTTCTTCCTATTTAATACTGATATATTTATGGATTGCTTATTTTACATAAATTCAATATTATGACAAATATTGCTCGCAGACTCGCCCATATATATTTGAAGCGTTTATACTATTTTCATAAACTTGTTTTGATACTGTTGATGATAAATAAAGTACCCAAGTCATTTTTCAGTTTTAAATCCCCTAACATAGATATTTCAGCTTAATGAGTACTTGCCTGTCTGATATGCACCTTGCTTATCCACGCCGGTAATCTAATGACGACCTCTATACAGTTTTTGCTTCCGCAAGCTAATTCGCACGACCTCTTCTTTCAAACAATCGATTGTACCAGCTTATATGCGCGGATTGATGCATACGGATTTGCTTTCCCGTTTGATTTAATCACTCATTTAAAAAAATATTTCTTATTTAAGTAACATTTAAATAAAAAACAAAAATCTACGTATCTACCTCTCTCATATGTTTTTTGATCGAGAGTGACATGATAGATCATAATATTATATAAAGACATTAGCGATTCAGAGATGAGTGAAATAAGCCAATACCTTATGATACGATTGTATATATTATCAACTTAAGAATGTATTAATAATAATATGAATAATCCTTTTGTTGAGAACTTAACTTATCTAATATATTTATATTCGTTGCAAAGTGAAAACTTCAATTGTAGTCGCTCATTAATTTCTTCGATGTTTCAAACGTATGTAAAATATCACCGGCTGATTGATTTTTTTATTATAATAATTAAAAATGATCTTCTAGTTTTTAAAAATAAATATTTTCGCATACTTTCGGCGCAATTTGACTAGCGTGGGACATACACCTGGGATGCCTAGATCCCACACACACTCGCTTGCATCCATTCATCATTCAGTGGCGCGGTGAATGTATTTCAATTGATTGGGTAAAGATAGTTAATATGAAAACTGTTTTCAGAACTCGTGTTCGCATTTGCGTACGTCTGGGTTTTACCTTCTCCATTAACGAGGAATAGTTATTAAAATATAGATGTTTTGAGAAATACAAGAATTTTGGCGACCACTAGTATTCCGATTTCCCTAAACCAATTGACTTAAAATAATTTGATGCGCGATATTTCTACCGAAGTATTCGTCAACAACGATCGATACTTTTAAGTATCAATTCTGTTTCCGCTTCTTCTGTGATTTTATCAATATAGTATGCTCATCATTTATCGTTGATAATTAGAAAGCTTTATGTGATACTCTGTATCACATTGGTATTGAACAAAGTGTATTAATACCTCATCAGTTTTCCACGGCCTGTGCCCCCACATACTACGATATTGATAATTTCTCATCGCATATTAATTCAGTGTGAACTCCTCTCTGGCTCGCACTCCACTGTGTTCATTCATAAAAAGGCAATAGAGGCATGGGCTGTTCAGATTCTTCATAGTTAAATTGCTTACTTGAGGCACTTTGTTATTCTGACGTGGGAAGAAATGTGTGAGAAAGAAGGAAAATGAATCGGCAGCCAGTTGCCACGCGGTATACCGGTTTGCGATCATCATCTCAATAACTAATGTGATGAACAGACATAGCTTATCGAAGAAGCCTTCCCTATTAAAAATCAATAATAATAGCCTTCCGCTCCAATGTATTGATTCTCTGAAATTCTTCACTATTCTTCTGCCCTGACGTCTGTTCTGGTTGATAAGAAAACTTATAACGACGCATGTTTTTTTTTATATCTAAACTGAATTTGTCAACCACCGCGATTGAGTTAAATCTTAGGTGGGCCTGAATTTTAATTTTCAAGTACACTGTTGCCCAATATTTATTTGGACCAGGATCTAGCTAGCCATGTGTACCTCATACAAGAGCGACCCGAAATCTTGTTGCACATCGTATTAGTCCTTTCGCCATCAATGTAAAATACTGTTTCCATACTACTTGCTTGGAAGTGGTATATCACTAGCGTATTATTTTCCAAACTGTATACGAGTAATATATAATATGTAATGCTCCATTCTCAGTGTGTACGAATTTATTCAATAAAAAAATTGCATTCGCTTTTCTGGTTTGATTTAATTAGTGACATCGGTATAAAATAAAGCCAATATGTAGGTGTTTTAGTGAGAATTAAAAGGAGACAAAATGTATCATCCCTCGACTCGGTATCGGTGCCAGACTGCCCCGTGTCGGTGAATGAAGAGTAAAGAACACTCGCTTGCTTATTTTAACATAATGCTTGGTCTAGACCAGGAGTAGCCAAAGGGTCGACCGCGTGTCCATTCTTAGTCGCCCGACTGTCTGATGCGTCGAAACAAGAATCAATTTGTTCGATTTCATAAGATGCAGTCTTTGGCCACCCATGGTCTACTAGACTCTAGGTTACCATAAATGTACGTATATGTGATATGAGTGAATATCATACAATAACAAGGCTCGGGTGAGCTAGAGCGCCGGAACTAGATAATTATTGTTTGCAGAGAGTGACTTATCTACTTGAGTGCTAAGTGAGACTTTTCCCATACCTATTGTTTCTAGTCAACAGCCTCTAGTTAGCTGTTGGTATATCGTTCACTGCGCGTTGACTACAATGTGTTGTGACTGTCAATTGTGGTATTGTTGGGACATGAAATATTATACAATATATTAATTATTGCAGTATTATTTTTATTTTTGAAATTTTATTACACCCCAAGTGAGTGTATTTATTTATTTGAAGAAACGGTTATTGTAATGCTGTACTAAATTTTCATTTACTGGCTCTTCCATTGAGAATTCAATTTGATAAATGTTTTCACTTTACAGTTATGAACGGAATTGAAAGCATCAAGGGATTCTGAAGTGTCATGTTGAAAGTAATAACTAAACCATACAGAAAACTGTTTTCTTCTTCTTTGTTTGTCATAAGAAAATTCCACGGAAAATGGTAGCTAGATGGTCTGAGTATCTCACAAAAAACTTTATTTGTATTTTATCTTCCAGTGTCATGTTTATACAATATTCGCACGGATCCTGGAGCACATTTAAATTTCCTAAGTGCTTATCTTAAAAGATTGTTTTTCACGAGAATTTGTTATCAGACAATCTCTCAACCTTTTAGGCATCCAGTCATTTATTTTTAATTTCTTGTAAGTTCATCAAATAACATAGAACATACTTTCTAAATATATTGTTATTGTAAATATATATTGCTTTCTAATATTATCTAAAAAATATAGCAGTTCAAATATTTTTACTTGAAATAATTTCCGAAATTATCCTGCTCGTATTTCGATGATCACATCCTTTGGATAGGAACATAATTATTATAATAAGTTGACTTTTAGTTTTTGAGCCCAAATGAAAAGTTCAAAAGTGTACATGCTATCTATATACTTTATCAATATACTACCACATTATTTTTTATTTCATATGTTACAAAAAAAGACTTTGGTAATGCGGTCACCCTATACCTAACCTCGCCCAACTTTCGCGGTTACTGTTCCTCATTTTAATGATTTTATTATAACTACTTGTTTGTCTCGCACGGGGCTGTGCGAGTTTTATTAAACTAATTCATAATTTAACAACAATAATCAAAAACTAACCGTGTTTCTTTTTTGATATTTACGAATTATAAAAAAATAGAACGTATCGTGAAAATTCCGTGTATTCTTTTTAATTAGAGCTTTTTTTACAAATCATAGAAGTATGCTGTTACAATATTTACATATAAAATTACTCTATCAGTCGTCTCAATATTCTCATTCATTTAAACGTACAATTTGAATAGAATTATAACATTCAGCAGGAGGTATTCGTTTCCGTTTTAAGTGTGTATAAAAGTAATACAGTTTCTTTTTTGAAATTTATTATTCATAAAAGCTCTTTTGTGCTTTCGTCTGAAACATGTACATCAAAATTGTAACTGTTTGCGTGATATATAGTGTATGACAATCATTTTCTCATTCTAGATTTTTTTTTCCAATATTAATGTTTTATCCAAGTTTCAATTTAACTAATTTATAGAATTCAAATCAATCGTCATCCAAAATCACTACTGTGAGTCGGAGTCCATTAAGATGATATGACTCCTAATTGATGCAAATTGACCGGTAACAGTTTTATTGCGTGCCCGCTTGTCACTTCCCAGTGTTAACTGTAAAGACGTATTTCTGAAACCCAAAATGGAATTTTATTATTCACTACTAAATTTCCATAAAAACCACCGATAGGAAATTACAAATTATCTATTATCTTTTCCGTCTCTATCATAGCTACCTAGTATTGTAATTATGAAATTCTACGATTAGTCAGATACCGGATATATAAGGGTCGGACATAAATAAGTGTACGTTAAACTTATAACTATTATAAGCAGAATATTTCTTAAGAATTACATTATTCACTTTATTTCAAATATATGTATATATATGTAAGATATCTTTACTATAACATCTTATATATGTATTATAAGAGCTCAATTAGTGTGATTTTTGACACTGCATATAATTTGTTAAGTTATATTTAAGTTTTTTTTTCATTCTTTCAACACTACCTACCTGAGTGTATGTAAATAGCTCGTTGATTGCATATCCGCCCCCCGAGCACGAGATTGGTATATAGATATATATAACAAGTGTAAGAAAAAGATTTTAAAAAATCGTTACTGATTTAATCATAATAATAAAGTAATATTTTCATCACCTAAACCACTCAATTAATATTTTTATACGTATATTTTAGACTTGGGCTAAAATATAAAACTTCATGATTTTCTTTAGAATATTTTTTTTAATGTGGCATTTAGATACATACGCATACGTGTGATTCATCACTGGACAAGCCTTCAAAGAGACGGTATATGATTCATAATATCATACAACTGAAATGCTAAGGCAGGACTTAAGTTGAAACTGCTGAAAAAATCAAGGGACGTAGTTTTGACAATCGGCAGTGCCTGAAGTACAATAAATAACATGCGTCGATAGGATTTCGTTTGTAAAGAAAAGTGTCAATATTGATTGATCGCGCCCATGACCTAATCGCGTGTATATCATCTGCATAGTAGAAAACTTTAATATACGTTAAGTGACCAAAAGTATTAGTACGACTCGATCGGTATTTGTATTTGAATTGATATACAAAGCGAAAGTTACATAATAATCGTGCATACTATCAGACCACATTGCTTCGCGACGACAGTAGGTAGATTAAAGGCTTCCTTTTCTTACGTCATCCATATATTGGAGTTTTGGGAAATCCGACGGGTTAGAAAATTGATTGCATTTAGTAAAATGATTTTCCTGATATATTGTGTGAAATAGCATTCCGTAGTTGAGTTTATACTATAGTTTGATACTGTTATACTCGTCAAACGTTTAATTCACAAAGCGCTCCTATTCGATTTATTTATTATTATCTAATGGTAAAATTTCTTGCAATCAATGTCATTTTTAAATCTCACATTTAAGTGCGTTCTTTCCATGGCAGTATCTATATTTTTGGGGTAGACATTGCTTATGATTTTATTGCCTTTGTTCATATAAATAATGATTTATTTTTTGGTATCTTTAAAAGAGAAATGTCTATTTTGACTCTCATCTGAGATTTTCTATTAGCTGACAATTATCGGCTGTAGTATATAATAATATATGCCCAGTCAATGAAATCGTGCATTTCGTTCGTCACTAAAAAGGAATGTTTACATCACAGTGGATGCACTCTTAACTTTTTTGTTTACCATTGTTTAGATGTACGAGTAGCGTAATGGCGTTGTGTCATTCCCATGTGCATCATAATTAATTAACATTTATTATTTGTGTAGCAATATATTACAGGAGCATTGGAATTGTCAAACAATATAATGACACATTCTGCTCTTCGTCCTTGCATTGTTTTTAATCACAAAGGATATTAATAACTAATCACTAGTTACCAGTTTCCGTTTTTTTTGACACATAAATATAATTATAAGAAATATATTTTTTCAATTCATTTCTTTTATAGGCAGTTCGATCCCGGAATATAATTTCATTTTATAAAATTGTAAGTGTATTTTTTTGATAATGCCCATTGTGATTAGGAAAAAGAATATAAACCAATCGAACCAAATTCATATTATTAATTAAATGTATAATATGTACGATGTGCCTTCAATTTTTTTTAACACGTAAAAAGTCGCAAATTTAATATATTATTTATTTATTGTCAATCCCTTACTAGAATCTATCAACATAATACAATTGTGATAGTACACTCTTTCTAGCTGTTGTATCTATACATATTTATAATCGTTCTTAAAATTTATTTATTATTTTATGTTGATCAATATTAATTCGATACACATTATGTAGGTCCTCTAGTTGAAAGTACATATTTCATTATTTGAATAATACTAATATCGACATGTGAAACGCATTTATTTTGATTTATTTCCGATACATAATGTTGTTGTTGAATCAATGTACGTACATGCCTTTAATTGTAAAGACCGAATAGCTAAAATTAGTAAGCGAAGTAAATTAATGTTGACATCACTAGTTTAACCTCTCCCAAGTAGAGTAATGGATTTAATTTCTCTCCAGGCGTGATTCTCGTTCTCGTCTGCTGTCAATAATATTCTAAAGCTGGACCGAAAGTCACTCGTTACGATTTATAATTTTCGATTTGATTTATTATTTTCTTTTTACATTTTGTTAGATTTTTTGTTACGTATGTCTCCAGAAAAAATACATCTCCAGTTAAGACAAACCTGTTTGTTATTTACTGTGAGTTATTTTCTAATTCTTAAATTACACGAATCTCATTTCAAGCATTTGAGGGACTCTGTTTTTTATAATGTGCATGTATTCAGTCAAATAAATAAATCGCAGATTAAACGATGTATGTAATGTCGACATTAAGAGTAACTTTTTTCTTATTGTATATTATCTGCCATTTCTGTAATGTGTAATGGTGGAAACAAACTTGATTGACGCTTCAAAAGTAAGCACTGCTCGTTTTCTTAATGCGAGTTGGACACACGGACTGAAATAATAATTGACATTTGAATTTGTACTAAATTGGTCGTCTGACGTTGAACTTCTAGACTACATTTAAATTCATCAAATTGCTAATCAATTAGTGATACTGAATTATAAAATAATCGCTAACTGATGAACGATATTGATGATTAATTTTTAAATTATTTGAAACAAGAATTATTATTGTACAACGCTGTATGTGTTACTACACGCATCCATCCTTTTCACTCCATACTCAATGGCCAGATGTGCGAGGAAAACACTTGGGTCAAATTTTGACATTTGCCCCACGGACATGTCTAGCCTAGCACCACACATACGCAGTTTTCAATACTTTTAATGTTTCGATTTCATGTATGCACTCTTCGTTAATTTTTAACTATTTTACTGTCTAAATATACAGGTATACTGCCATAATAATCTAGATGCTCATGTAGAATGTGGATATGTATTGTATTTTTACTTAGTAGGGCAATATTATCTTCACATTAAATAACCAGTAATATATGTGTTGACAAGTTTCCTCTTATGCATACTAACAGTCGACACTTTTCCTTTTAATTCTCATTTGTTATGCGTTCAGTTTATGTAATTTGGTCACTGGTCTAATCGCGATGCAGTGCGGCACGTTTGAGAAGTGAAACCTGACCATCATGGTGACTAAAACGTCTTACGTCACTAGACCTGAGGCTCTTTTTACGTCCACGTTTACCTTATTGTACGTACCTCCTTAGAACTTTTCCAAGTTTAGTTATAAGGAAAGGCAGTGGCGGTGATCTCATTTTTCATGCGAGGAGTGTGTACTATGTGCATACGCTAATTTGACACCTTCGATGTCTTTACGTTCATTACTTTGATTAGTCATATTATGGCGTTGTAAATGTTGCCATCTGCGAATCAACTTTCTGATGTGAAAAGAAAATTAGATATTTTGTATGTTTATCACATCTGTTGCAAGTAAAAATTAGGATTGATTATTGATTGTGATTAGTAAATGGACGAAATATTATGGGGTATGGACGAGTAGTGGACTTCATTTCATTTTTCGTTCTTGCGTTCCTTGCACATTTCCCACTCATGACCAGTTTACATAAAAGAAACGTAAGAAACCAGAAAAAGCGTATCTTGCTTCTTGTGTTTATTATAATTCTTTGTAGTGGCAGTATAATGGTTACAGGATTACCTTATTCAGAGCAGTGGTAAATGAAGTGTAAATATTGCTTATGATTATCAATCTTCAACCGAGTATCAATAAAAATGATAACCTTATCAACTTCGTACTTTATTGTTTCGTTATACGGAAGTTAATCCTTTTTCAATTCCATAAAAAAATATATCTTTTACTTTACTACGATATTGTAAGAATATTTTTGTGTGTGACATAGTTTACCAAACTTTCTGTCAGTCATCCCATCATTATTCATGTTTGCGACATCGTCTGTCAAACACACTTCGTACTTCGCCAGTGTGCGATGTAAATAATTGATATATGACAACAAAAAAATGTGTCATCCAGCTCAGGAAATGTCAATACGTACTCAATATGCATATTAATGATACTGTTTGGCCTTTCAAATCGTTCTTTTGCCGTTAAATATCAATTCATGACAGGTTCTGTGAAAATAGTTTCGGTTATTTATTAAACACCACGACGTAGCGTACGTTTACTGGATTTGGAGTGGGAATGGTGAAATCAAAAAGAAGATTAATTAGTGATTATAGTATAGGAGAAAGTCATACTCTCCGGAAATAACATGTGAATGATGTATGGAGTTGTATTTTAGTTTTCAGTATTAGTAACCGACCACCTCTATAACATATCTTAGTATGAGTTTATACTAAGTAAATGATAGAAAAGCCCTCAAATGTTGATACTCAAATTTTTACACTCTGAATATAAACAATAATAACTCTAAATTAAAATAAAAAATAAATACATATACTGATTTATCTGTCTGAATTTTTAACATGGTATTTATTGTGACGTTACGTTTAAGTGGTTTTGAAGACTATTTAAGATGCTTTTTTTTTGCTTTTCGTAATGCTGTAACATAATGTATGTTCCACCGATTTAAGATAACTGCCTGTATATACGCGCGAACTTTTAAAATATAATTCCATACATCGCCACTACACGTCAAAAATTAATGTCACATGGAACGACTCTCAGCACTTAGTTGAGGTTTCTTTAAGTGCTAATTTAATAACACAATTCTTTCGCAGTGGCCGATCTGATACCAAATCTGGTTATGTGCTTACAAATTATCCGATTTGGCTTCGAGCGTTATTTAATTTGGATGTGTTTTGCGACGAAAAATTTATTAATAAGCGCATGGAGGTAGGACAATTGCGTTTCAAGACGACGGTATTGTACCGTGTGTAATCAAATAGATAATGTAACATGTATGTAGCGATCGGCGTGAGGCGCGATCCAACTCCATATTGTAATAAAACGCGAAATCGTGACCCAGGTCAATGGACTGCGTCAATTTTTGAAGGGTCACATTAGGTTTTGGAAACTCGAGTACCATTGATAATTATTTTTCTTAGCTTGTTCTGACCACATGAATGGGGATAATGACTCCCATTCAAATTTTAAATTTAGCACGTAATGTTTAATTGTTTTTTTTATTGCTCGTTAATCCTTATGTCGTAAAGTAAAACATTTAAGGAATGCGTATACATTTTGAATCCTTTTAAGTATTTAATTTTTTTATAGAAATATACACACTGCCGCAAGAACTGCACTCCTCGTTCATTATCGTTTCTCGCACATTTATATATCAGCGCAAACCATAAAATAGTCGAGAGCATTTTCCACATTTATTAGTTCCCCTTTCGATCTCTAAAGTAATCAAAATTAATCTCATGAATAAATGTGTTTTATATTTGTATGTATATCTTAATTGTTATTATCCGTCGATATTAACCTACCACTGCATGATGGCCACCCTAATTAATCTCCGGTTATTTTCTCGACCCTTTAGTCACATTTTGGTCACATTAGCGATATATCCATCTTCCGCACTTAAATTATGAACATACTTATTACATTAATATTACGTATTTTGTATGCAGTCTTCTTTCATCTAGCAGTGAATTTCGGACGGTTGATTTATTTAGATGTGCCAGTGATACGAAATGTTGCAGAAAACAAAACTGCACTTTGCAAAGTAATTTGAATCAAAAAATCGAGTTCGTGTTCCTGCGGCATTGGCGATGAAATCTACCGGTACTGCCTGGGTTTAGTCACTATCATAAGTTCGGCACGCTTTACGTTTATTCTTAGAAATACAGATAATAATTATTTTTGTAAAAGGGGTATGCCTACCCAGCCGTCAATGTGTATTAGGGGAACACTTACGTATGTATGTGTACATACATATTCATAATTATGATAGCGATCGTTTTTAATATTTCCTAAGTAAATCGTTTTCTAGAAAATGTCAGATACTTCGGTTATGGCTATATAACGGCGTCGTAGTTATTTTTCTCAAAATACTTGCGATGTCAATATTCTTATGTTCAAGGCGCGCGCACGCTTATGTTATTATTTATCGAAGTCGTTCTCAAACAGGTTTTCCGATTTTATTTTTGTTTATTTGTTTTATGAATCACGCTTTCGTGAGTCAATAATATCGACGGTAATGGCGGTCATACGAATTCGTGACGCGACGTCGCCGGATGACTGTCCATCGGCTGCCATTTGAATATCGGTCACAGATCTTCGCTCCACGACCGCATCTCCATGCTTTTGTTCGCTTCAAACTCTTGGTCCTACAAATTATATTTAACCAGGTGGCATGTTAATTCAAGAGTCGAATAAATAATTGTACTACGCCGCACACACCATATAATATTTTGCCTACCCAGCCGTCAATGTGTATTAGGGGAACACTTACGTATGTATGTGTACATACATATTCATAATTATGATAGCGATCGTTTTTAATATTTCCTAAGTAAATCGTTTTCTAGAAAATGTCAGATACTTCGGTTATGGCTATATAACGGCGTCGTAGTTATTTTTCTCAAAATACTTGCGATGTCAATATTCTTATGTTCAAGGCGCGCGCACGCTTATGTTATTATTTATCGAAGTCGTTCTCAAACAGGTTTTCCGATTTTATTTTTGTTTATTTGTTTTATGAATCACGCTTTCGTGAGTCAATAATATCGACGGTAATGGCGGTCATACGAATTCGTGACGCGACGTCGCCGGATGACTGTCCATCGGCTGCCATTTGAATATCGGTCACAGATCTTCGCTCCACGACCGCATCTCCATGCTTTTGTTCGCTTCAAACTCTTGGTCCTACAAATTATATTTAACCAGGTGGCATGTTAATTCAAGAGTCGAATAAATAATTGTACTACGCCGCACACACCATATAATATTTTATATCGTTGTACAATTGAGGGGGGTATTTCCAAAGTGAACTTATTCCACTGTGCCAAAATCTAAAGTAGAAGATTTTGAACAAGTATTTTTTTATATAAACAAAGATTTAGCATGCAAGTCAGTGGAAAAGTTCAATTTCAACATTGGACAAACATGTAATGTGGTTATTTTATACAAAGAAATAGGTGTTCAAAATGTTCTCTTTTACATTTTGGCGCAGTGGAATAAGTTCACTTTGGAAATGACCCCCTCAATTAATCGTGTCAAGTAAAATGTAATATTAATAAATTTATGACATGAGTGATTTTCCCAAGTAACTTGTACAGGGTTGATATTGATTTGTATGTTTGACTCGAGCGTTCTTCGACCATTCGTGGCGTTTGTGCTCGATTTTGAATTTCTCTGACTCACTGCTCACATGTAGTTTTTCAAATTCAATTTATAAATCTATTGAGTAGTTCAACGGCTCGGGTGAATGACTACCAACCAATCCTCGCTGTAAATATCACCAATGTTAGGTACCCTACTAGAGTGACGATCATCGTTGTGTGCGCAATACGTCTTTTTATTCAGCAGTTAAAGAGTATTTTTCATTTTGATTGTATTCAAAGATTTATGAGTGTCGAAAAGTCCTCTCTCTTCCTTATCGAAAACATTATTCTGTATGACAAGGTGTATAGCCCAGTTGAGCATACGCATTTGTAAACATTTACTAGTTATTGGCAATGAGTGTTATCGAATACGATATTCTGGTGCTAAGAAATATGAGAATTTTTTCTATACTAAAGATTTATAGGAACGATAAAAATCAAAGCATTATACAAATAAATATTCAGGTTTCCTAAGCTTTTTGACCCAGCTGGCATTTGCTTGTGAACCACAGCTGTGGCTAGCCCCGGCGCCTAACCACATTGGCCGAGATGCCTTTTTCATGCGTAAATAGATGCAACCGCCATACAATTAAAACACGTAGGATACCATGCCATTGTGGGAAATATTCTCCTCTTGCTGTGAGACATAGCCAAAGGACTGGTGTTTATTATGAACTAATTTATATACAGCATGACTAAAAACGTGTTCTCACTTGATTCTAATATCTCCTGCCATATTAGCAAATCGAGATGTAAACCTTGGACAAGACATGCTGAGTTAATCTTGCCAATTACTGTCGCCGCTAAATATAAACAAATGATTTATCTTCAGAAGGAAATTATTACCTCTCCAGTGAATACAATAATTATTTAAATTCTGGTACATACAAAGAGTAAAACATCATTGAGTATGAAAAGTAATTTTACCAACGATTTGATAATATTATTCTCTTAAAACCGTGAGATTTATACAGTTAATCGAAATAATTGACTATGTATCATAGGTACCACACAAGAAAATAATCAAATTTTATTTATGTGATCGCATACGCGTACGATTGTAATTTTGCATGTTTTATATGATATTATTTTGTATCGATTTTGTCACCAGCAACCTTTCACGACGCGAGTTTTAGTAATTTTAAGTTTCATTCTCTGAATAAAATCAATGAACACATTTCGCTGTTATCATGAGTATCTAAACCCAACGTGTTTATTTTTAATCGCGTAGTATTATGCAATTCCACAGAACTTATTGGAGTACGACACATTTGATTATCCGAGTGTGTACTGCAAAAAACTACGTCTACACTATTTACCAGATGTCTTTTTCTATTTTTCGTAAGGTTCTGATATAACTATATAAATCTGTTGAACATGTTCAAAGGAATCTGATAATACACATTCAATCGGCAACATTGTAAAGGCTGACTTGTTGCATAACCATACCGACGTGCATGCGCAAGATTTTTGCATTCTGCAGTCGTGCGATGTCGAATCATTATAATGAACGCATATGGAATGAAATGAGATGTCCATTGACACAATTTGCGTGCGATCGATGCGAGCCAACGCCGTCTGACATTGAACTTTTCTTTATTATTTGCTCTCGCGTGCACAAAAATCTCTGCCATGCCACTGGTCTTTGAATCGATAGTCGCCGAAGACACACAGCGTATGGAACACACTAGCATGTGGGGCTAAAAATTCTACCCACAGATCTTACAAATGAGACGTTTTTATAATTTCGCAAGTCATATTTACTATTAAATTCCGTATAATTACTTAATAATTTATAGGCTGGTAACAGTTTATTGATTATGCCTAAAAGACTGAAAGCCAATATAATAGAGAAGGTTGACGTTTGAGTTATTATATCAATGTCCTCATTCAAATTAGTGATGAGATCCAAAAGCGAATAATATCTGCATGTAGCTGCTTCTAAATCTACATGTATATTACGTGAAACCAAAATATTGTGTAAAACCGCTAGATAATTCCATACAAAACTTTGATAATGCCGATGCCCAATGGTGGACGATGAATAATGATGCTATAATGATGAGAAAAGTGGTGCTATTAAATGGATTAGACAGACAACTTTTGTGAGACAGACATTTGACGGTTTCACTTCGACGACAAATTTATATTATAATAATATAGAAAGCTAGACGTTATCAAATTTATCTAGGTTTTAGCATGATACGATGGGCTAGACCAGTGGTCGCCATACGGTCGCTCGCGAGTGACTGGTTGCTAAATACCGAAAGTAGCTCGCATCCTTATTGAGTTTGGCGACCACTGGGCTAGACGTACTGTCGGTAAGTATAGTACCATTTCTTTGAAGAAGCTGATCTACTTTGTGACTGAGAAAAGACATTTGATATGTAGTGGTTTCGGTGATCGGTCGGAGTAGCAAGAGATTTTAGAGCTTTGGCAACAGCCATTCGCACATCAAGGCACGAAGTAAACAGGTCAGAAAGAATTAGCGTAAGAAAGCCGAGGTCAATGTTGAGCTGTAAGCGGCGTGGTAATGACTTCATGCATTGTGTTTGCCTATTTCAAACAACAGACAAAATATTGTCAAATATACGTATTAGGCTAATTTTCTATTACGATAATTGAATTGACACATCTTAATTTGAATGCATTGCTAAACTGGCGTGACGATACGTGCAATTTTTTCGTGCACACAATATGCGCCTTTAAATCGTTTACATATAAGTTGGTATAGTGAAATATGAAATCAAAGGTCCGTGTCCTACATTTTCGGAGGCCGCGTCCTCTCGGTACTTACGTTGTGTTTATGTATTGACGATCAACATGGTCTATAGGTATGTACATATCTTCTGCACTCGACGAAATGGATTGACCCGTCGAAAAGTTCAGCCCCGAACCCGTACATCGACAATTCAGGGTTTTGTATCGCAACATTATGCCAGTATATGAAAATATTTATAAAATAGCTCTCTAAAATCAAAAATATAGATAATATAGGATTATGTATTTCAATTTCCGTAAATACTATTTGTTCCTCCGTATGTCATTTCAGATCCGCCTGATTCGTGAGTTCAAATTTTACAGTCGTAAATGATTTTTTCGTATCAATTTGTCTCTACGACAATTGCCCAAATAAGTTAAGCTAATGACAAACAACAAAGCGTTTTAAAGTTTTTTTTTTAGTTTTTAAAGTAAATAAAATAATTTATTATGTACACAGAAAACCACGATATGACGGACAAAATATCAGTAAAGAGGTGAAAGTGCAAACATCGAAAAACGGTCTGAAGAAATTATTTGATGCCCAAGATATGCTGACATTGAAGGGTTAGAAGTTCCTGATATGTGTAGACCAATACAGAATAATAGTGGGGGAAAAAATGTTTTACATTGATAAGAAGTAAATGAAGGTGACCTTGAGTAGTATCATATCATGATTGGACGAGAAAAGGGAGATGAAGCCTTGGAAAATTTTATAATATTTTTGTATTTTTAGGCAGTTGATTATAAAAGAACAACTCACTTCGAAAGTGCAAACAGAAGTTGATTTGTTTTAATATGATGACAATAATAATACGTTTACTCAATAATGCGGCTTATGAATACTTAATAGTAATTTTAATTAAATAAAATATAAAAAAATTTTTTTAATAGTAGACAAAATATTAAACGTAGGTCAGGATTTATTAAGTTATTTTTATTCGAGTAATATGCTTGCCTTTTATAGATAACATTTTAAATTAACTGTTTTTTTTTTACGATACTAATATGGAGCGGCATTTTGGCGCCAAAAAACCGCTGTGTCCGATTTGGAAAGAAAAGTTCTTCAACCTTCGGAGATTTGCAGTGACGTGCAAGACATTTCAAAAGTCTGTTGTAATTCTGCCAAGTTTGCTATGTGTTATCGATGCATTCGAAGGCTTGGCTCAGTTTCTTTGAAATCGTATTCACTTAAGTGCATTTAATATTTATATTTTACTTTTACATCGATTACGGCTTCAACCCATATTTGTCAATCCTCGAGGGAAGCTACAAAGCCCGCTTATTTTCCCTCGATCGAATAATATTCATGTCGTGCCAACAGACTTAGTTACGTAGTGATATGCAGATAGATATTTTAATCTTAAGCGTAGAAAAGCATTTTATGAATGATGACATAGATAAATTTATAGAAATATAAAAACAATATGTTTTATCACTTTGATAAGCATGTTTGTAGTCTCATAAATTATATGAATTGTGAGTGGCATTTGAATAAAATGTCTTAGCAGTGCTTCACATCTGCACATCACAAAACGAATTAATTATTTTCTTACGTAAACATTCCGCATGACTCACTAAATACCAATACAATTTTAATCAAAATCACGTGACTGTCAATATGAAATATTTAACTATGCAGGCAGATTGTTATTTATAAATTTGTATGATTCATAGGATTTTCTGCGCGATTTCACTTCATTTTAGATTATAATTATTGCAGTTGACCATAAATGATAATGCTTGTTGGAATATGTTAGTCATTTAATTCAAATCACTGATAATATTATGTTTAATCAACAAATTGGATAAACTCGTTTTCGCGTAAAGAACACAGTCACGGCTTAAAAACTGAAAATTATACTCGAATGCATTCACAGTTTTTTCTTACTGTTTCCACAATTTTTATGCTTTATCGTGTTTGGTGTCGTCTTTCAAAGTGCGTCGCCGTTAAAAAAACAAATGCACGACCTAGAGCGGCGGCCCCCAAACTTTTTGGGGCGCGATTCACTTCTTAGGAAAGAATTTTGTTATTCATGTATACACCTAGAACCTACACGATTATCGGGTATTGACAAATTTTTGGGTGTTGGGCATAAAGTCATACATTTTTTTCTCAGTAAAAAAAGAAATATATAATTTACATATCTTCTTATCTTACAATTTATGAATATGCATGTAGTTTCAAGGTACAGATTGCATTGCCTTTCATTGAAAATCGCCATTTTCTATAACTCTAAACCAGCCAAACTCAACATTTTGTCTTACATACGTTATAATATTTGCTGCCTCACACGGGTCGCAACTATGCCTTATAGCTTATAATATAAAAACTTAGGCTACTGGGTGTATAAAAAAAACCCCATCCGATAAAGTGTGTGTTTTTAGTCACACATAAAAGTTTGGCAGGTCGTACAGATTGAGAATGGCTGCTTTAAGCTGTAGATTCGTTTGTTGTTTTTTTCGCTGAGACGCACCTTTAGACAAATATGAATGGCGCAGTCTAAGTGTGCTACTATTTAGTTATAACAATCCAAATGTATTTTTTTCTTCTTTAACAAAAAAATATAATGAAATATTTTTTTTATTCAATTGATTAAGTAAGACTGATATAAAAGCGGTGATATGTCTGGAATTCTTTGATGAAACGATTTCTACTGAGTATTGTGTGCTGGAGTATTCATGTAAATTAGCGAATAAAATGTAAACTGCGCATTCAAGGCCTTAAAGAAGCCTGCTAAAGCACAAAAGAATGTCTCGTCGAATCGTCCAACACTGACCCCTCATGCCAGAGATTTCCAACCAGAGGAGGCGCCTAGAAAGGCTGGAAACTGCTGCATATTATGCACTATGAGCAGTGCTTCTTAACATATAGGTCTCAACACAAAATTGGGTCGTTTGACATATTTAATGGGTCGCGAAATATTCTCAACACTAAAATCTCTATACTCTACAATCTATTCTATATAATTGAGACAATTTGTAACAAATTCAGGGGTCCACAAGTCTGGGATAGCTACATGTTTTGACTGTACGTGTTATTTTATTCGTAAATTTCAGGGTCGCGAAACCAATACCACTATTCTAAATTGGGTCACGACTCAAAAAGCTTAAGAAACGCTGATATAGAGAATCACCTATGGTTGGAGAAAAATAAACTTTACACAATTACTGTGATATAAAAAGACCCAGATAATACATAATATAATTGATTGTATGTTATCAACCTGTCACTGTTACTTTCATATAATCTGCTACAAATCTTTAATCTTCATAAATTAATTGACAAATTATATATAATTCCTACACATCATTTTTATGGTTTATCAACTTTATCTTATCTTATCACAACACATTATCGTTACTGGTCTGGAAATATGTAATCTTATTAATTTAATTTATTTTAAATATGATTGAATTATAACCATTATTTTTTTTATTTTAATTATTTTGCATGCACCATAATCTAATTAATTATTATTTCAGTAAAATATTCACATATTAATATGTCTATGTATGGGGGATATTTTTTTTCAACAAAATATATTTTGAAACATATATACCATGTGTTTTATGAAATACACCAATTTTTATATACTTGAAATGACAATAGGAACTGCATGTAAATATCAAAACTCTTCTTGAGGTGTTTCTGTCTGATGTTGATAATCAAAATGAAAATTCTATCATTCCTGAACGTGCCAAATATTACTGCTGGACTGCATTGTCATGGCCAAGCTAGCCCCGATGATAAACTCACATCTTAAAATTATGACTTTGTATACTAATGAAAATATATTTAGTTTTACGATATCTTGTGTCGAAACTAATAGAAAAACTAAAATATTCCAGTATGTTATAGAATTAGGAGATTAAGTGTGTACCTTAAGTGAAATGTGATAAACGGCACCTACTTATACATATTCAAGTATGATTATTCAGTGCTAAATACTAAATACATTAGCTATTATAATATTATACATCTACCTTTCTATGTTATCTAAGCTTTAGCGACTGAACATTTGAAATCAGTCTAAATGCTTTAAAGATATTTCTTTTCACCAAGCATATGTATTTTTAAGTTAAGTTAAGCTCTCACTTTATATTCAAATGTTTCCATGTTCATGTTCTGTTTTTGTAGCATATCTTCAGTTGTATCAAAGACATTTTCATATATTGATTCTTGTCATAGGTTAAAATTAAATTTTACAAATTTCGTTTTTTGAATATGTACTATAATAGTAAATAGCTAATAAAAAAGTTACACTCCTTTTAACATCACATATCAGTCATCTCACAGTGGTTCAATAGATAGCGTGCAAGCTTATGAGCTAATAAGCCATCAAAAGTTTCGAATCCTTGCCTTGCAGCAAAAAGGTTTTTTATTAATGAGACATTTTTCTATTTTGATTCATTTAAACTCAACGGATTCAAAAGAGTAACTAATAAACAATCATCATAAATATCTATTAGAATATTTCTACGCTGTGAAAACCTAGTTTTCATCTGCCTTAGAATGAAAATGGTGATATATATAACATAAACATAATAAAAATCAACTTAAGTAGATTTTTAAATTCACTTGTTCTTTTGATCGACTTCAGGGAAGAACTATTCATCAATTTTATTTCATTCTCAGTACAATTTTAGAGTTCATTGTATTCGGTAGATAAATATTATTTGAATTTGTTAATGTGATATAAATAAAATACTGCGCAGTAAATCTGGAATGCATGGATGTGTGCATTTTAGATAAAGGGCAACAAAAATGGACAGTCAACCTCTTATCAAAATGTCTGACCTCATGACTGTGTTATATTTAGAAACATGTTTTTTCTGCTTAAAATTGATTGAATGATAGCCACCCAGTGTTGTGCAAAGGAAATTGTTTAATCTAATTATTTTAAACAATAAAAATGGCATTCATAATATACGTTGATGTCACAAAAACACTATACATATAATCTGAGAAATTAATCTTTGTATATAATTTTTAATGGTTTTATCATAAAAGTGGTGTTGAATTTTCTATTTTGAAAAACCTTTTTTAGTCATCAGTGAGTAAAAATGCTAGAAAGGATATACACAGATATCACATGTAACACAATAGTTCCCAATGATTTTTCCATTCGTCAAACCCAGGCTATCATATCGTTTTATCATCAAAGTAATACAATTCATCAATCATTTGATAATTTAGTTAGTCCTTAGTCTGGAATAGAAACACAAAACAGTGCAATATTGCTCCACACATACTGATGCATCGCAATTTGTGTGAAGTTTTAGGATTTTCACCAACATTTACATTGTGAGTGTTATTGAGTGTTGGATGTATTATAAATTCTTCTTTGCAAATAGACAGACAAACTAAGTAACTTAAAATTTATGGTGTGATTTCAAATCTGTTCCTGTACAACTAACTCATGGTGCTGCACAATGCGTTGTTTGAAAAAAAATTCTTTAAAGTTTTTAGTTGAGATTTTTGGTGTATAATTTTGACTTTCAAAATATCGCACATAAATTATGAATTTCTCTGATGTAGTATAAGTGCACTACTTTGACTTGAAGTACTCATTGTCATGCGATTTTATTATATTAATATATTACTATAATATGCTCTTTTAGTCATTATGTTAAAAAAAAAGCTTGGTCAGCGGTCGCTTTTGATAAGAGTTATGTTTTACAGGAAGCGTGTGTCGCTTTACCCTATTTTTGTATTTAACATTTCCCGATGAATAATATTTGAAAAATGTACAATTCTATAATAGAATACACACATGCTTAGAAACTAATTCTTTCTGAAAGACTGATTTTTTTTACGTTTTTGTGATATAAATATAAGGTGGTTTATTGTTTTTATTTTGTATTAACTTTGAATTCTTGATTGAAACAAATATTAATTATTTAATTAAAATTTATGCTAATGACTACATATGGAGTAATTTCCATATTTATTTGACTCGGGGCTGGTTTTATTCTTTAAATCGCTTGAAAATCTCTATTGAATGAATGAAGTAAATATGAGTGAATTATTACGAAAGCTGTTTTAATTCATAGTTAATACATTTTTGAGACACTTTCAGAATCAAAAAAGATTTTTTGTTTTCACTGAAAAATTTATTTTGTAGCATAAAATATAATTGTGAAAAAACCCAATTCTTTAACTGGCAAACTCCAGCCTTCTTTCTGCCTATTTTGTCATTACTGCTGTAAAAGCCTTAGTACTTAATTGATTCAATTACTGTTTTCACGACTAATTAAAATATTCTTTGAAGTGCCTCGGTTTGATGCAGATTTTTTTTAAATGAGGAAAACATAATTACTGTGGTTTGAGTATTATTATTAGGTCAATACAGCCCACAAGTGAACCTTTGTGGGGAATCCTTATAACTCATGAATCACTTCTATATTTATTTGCACTGTGTCACATTTTTTTAAATATAGTTGATTTACTCTTTTTATGATAAGATATTGTGGGATAGAATAATTAATTGTCCTTGGGAATCACACAGCTAATTCTGAAAATTTGTCACAGGAATACCCCACACAAGTTATTTATCATTTTGCGTCATAAAATTTAGTGAAAACATGAAAGGTTATTTGTTAAACTACGTATTTATCATAAAATAAAGAAAAAAATTATGAATTTTAATAGCATGCTTCTTCTTATTTTCAGATTGATACAAACAACGATGGATTCATTGATATGATTGAATTAAAAGACGCCCTCGATAATTGCGGATTTAAAATTCCAGGATGGAAGGTTTGTCTAACTTTGTATAATATATTTATTATTTCATTCATTTTCATTGTCAGCTGTAAGAAAGTAATTTTATTACTATAAAACAACTTAGATTTGGTGTTTTTGATGTAGCATGAATACCCATTTCTCCTAGCTTATATAATTAGGTTTTATATTATGAATAAATGACCAGCTTATAACTATAAATACAATCGTTTTCTATAATAACTTAATAAACCAAGAGGATCTGCTTCGATGATGTCTGTGCAGATGGAATTGCAAGACTATTAGTATATCATGCAATCTGATCTTTGACTTCATTCATGTCAAGAATGTTTGAGATAAATAATGGCTCTTTTATGACCCACTAACAAACAGTTGTCATGTCACGATGATGTAACTGTTCGAGATTAAGTACTGGTACGAAACTTGACTTTTTCAACAATAGGTTACTATTACTATTTGCTATCTTTTACTATTAGATCCTATTTTCAATACATGATAATAGTGAAGACCCAATAAATTACTGAACTATGAACATATTATTAGATAAAGTATAGACGGTAGATGTTTTTATGATGATTATAACTTAATATTTTTTCTATTCTTATTCTGGAAGCGGAAAAAGAAGAACAAATAGAAGGTATCACAAACAAACATATTAATTAAACAAAAAGAAATGCTCAATTTTGTGATTTAGTCATATAACATGCATTTTTTATAATTTCTATTTTGTAACAGGTTTGGAAGTTATTTCATAGCATGGAGAGTTTAATATATGTTGAAATTTTTAAATTCCAGGTCCGGTGCCTAATAGAAGAACAGACCCGCTCTGGAATCACTCACCGAGGAGGTATGAATGGTGCATCGGCCACAAATGGAAACAGTGTAAAGTCTGATGGGAAGCTGAGTCTTCAGCAATTCGAGACCCTTTGTGCAGACCTCAAGGCGAAGGATGTGTCGTCTACATTTAAACAAGCCGTGTCCAAGAAAGAAAACCTCGAACACTTGGGAGGCATGTCTGATGCCAGTAGTGAAGGTAAAATAAATAAATAATACCGATGGATGTTAACTCTCACACAGTCACCTGACCTTTTTGTATTGTAGAGCCCATTCAAAACTCCTAATGACAATATGTGGTGGGTAAAATTGCTTTTGATACGATTGAGACAGGTTATAAAAATATATGATTTTCAAGCATAGAAAAATATGACAATCGTGACATAATATGAATGACTATATTCAACATATTATATAAAATACTGAGCTTACATTAATACTTTTTTATGTTTCATTAACATGTAATGTATACCTTAAAACAACTTCTAAACTTATTTCTTATGTTATTCAATTTATGAATCGTAACACTATATGTAAGAGAAAGGATTTGACATTTATTTAGTGAATGTTGTGTGGATGCATAATCCAGATTATTCTTGCTTATGTTATGTTTCTGACACCTTTATTCTCGGACATGTCTTTACATTAATACATCATTTGAACGCACATTCCAACTATCGATGTCAGTATTTTTATTACAAATTTTACTGTATTGTCTATTTTCTACTGATAGTAATAGTTACGATGGCCTTATTCATTTATAACTTGACTTACATGAACACTTAAATTGATAATAAATTATTAAAGTGTCCGAAGTGAAATGTGATGTTTTGTATGTTACTGTTTTATGTTATCTATTTGTAACCTACTATGCTGTACCTATTCTTGTATCTTGATAAAAAAATATAGTTACCTGAAGAATGTGAACCAAATATTGTAATAAATTATTATACTGTTTGATTATTAACACATTGTTTACGGGGTATGTTTTTTAAAGATTGTGACACACATGTATGAAATTGGAACGCATCGATTAATCAACCTAAAGTTTGTTCACAAACTCCAAAATATGCAGCGCGTATCAAT
>JAGVSQ010002512.1:6837-24396 GCA_022683975.1 Rhyacophila evoluta | reverse complement strand
CAATGTGTAGATCCATATGCTCCACGTTGGGAGCGAACATGGTATAAAAATATATGTAGTATAAGTATATTAATATATATTATATTTAGTGCCCTTCTTGGAATATTATTCGTGTATATATATAGGATAAAAAGAATATTTGGATTCATTCGCAGGAAACGGTTTGGCATGTCACATGTGGGGCATGTGCCGTATTGTGTCTATATCTGGATGACACCAAAATAAACATTTTCATGACTGTATCTTTTTAATAACAGGCATATTAGCAATACTTTACGGAAATACTCAGAATTTGAAACATTCGATTGTTTTCGAGTGATATAAATATAAAATATAAATGTTTTTATCTAATAATTACTTGGTAGAATTCTATTTTGAAACATTTTAATGAATATGCTTAAATATAATTCTGAATATTAATATTATATGTTTTATGTTGAAAGCTATTTCAGCTGAAAAATAATATTCTAGTTTACAATCAATAATCATTATTGTAATCGCTATATATGTTATGATATAATATAAATATGAAAATATCCAAACTATATTATTTTAATTGAATCATCATGAATCATAATATGTTAATCGTTTGCGAGGATTCGACATACATACATATGTATTGTGTCGGCTGGCCCGTATTTAAAATCGTTTTGTCGCACCTGTAAAGGTAAATTGATTACAAAATAATCGCTATCGTGGATAAGGGTCCCCGGTTCGTCGAACCCGTGAGTATTGTTTCACACCGGTTTTTTCCGGTACGCTTAGCTGCAAATAATAAATGTTTTACTTATCACCTTTTATCGCAATATCCCGTAGTGCATGTTGAGTAACGGGAAGCTTTTAGGGTCATTGGAAAATTTCATTATGAGCATATCCGAATGAAGAAAATGTGTTCTGTAACAAACACAAATAATATAATGTAGGTTTTTTATCAAATCGGCTATAAAAGTGGAGCATATCTTGATTTTTTGGTTAAGTCACTTTGTATTGTTTTGTTTTTTGCAATCTCTTGTATTATTGGTAAAATTTTTCGTTAACACATGTGTTAGAAAGTAATATAATCATCCAGTCTTCTTTAAATTACAAAAAATCAGCCACTGTGGGAATCGAACTAGTAATCTAAGGCGTCAGAGTGCGCGCTCTTACCTCTCAGCCATTAGTCGGACCGACGTTAGTAGCGATGCAATCAAAAATGTGGCTCCCCTTTCATACATTAATAAATTATGCATAGCTATTTATTATATATTTTATTGACATTAATCATAAACTCAAAGAGAAATCATTTAAACTGTGTGTTTAAGTATACAGATTTGTCTAGATAATTAAAAATAGTAGGTCATATTAATGTGATTAAATTATACAAATTTGTATAATATTCCAACGCGTAATTTCGTGATATAATTTTTTTTTTATCAGACCTAGAATCCTAATAACAAGGTTATAAATAGTTTAAATAATTTTTCATGTTTTACGTAATATCAATATCAAATCTAAATTGATATTAGTATTTATTATTGGTTAAGAATGCAGAGATATCGACGGCCGTTGGACGTACAGTTAGGTAATACGATTCCTTGTGGTGCCTCCGAAGCGAGCGTCGAAGGAGTCTGGTTTGGTCTATCGGCCGTGAAAACATTCGACATGCATGCGCGTCTCGTAATTGGAAAAGCTCGCCACTGGGTGACAAGTAAAACTTGCCTTGCGTAACGCTGATTCTGTAGCTAATGCTTGTATAATGTTAGCAGTGGTTCTCTTATAATACAAGTTTTTCTACTTTTTTGTATTTTTGTTTTTATAATAGATGTTTTGAACTTATTGAGTATATTTACATGGTGAGAAATTCTTATATAATTATAAATGCTGAATAATTTATGATGGTAGCATATTCAAATATCTGTCATACTATTGTCTCCCCGGCAGTCTAGAGGTTAGTGTACGCGCCTCACAATCTGGGGAATATGGGTTCGATTTCATCATCTTTCGGATTTGAAAAAAATCGAATTTGCAGGATTAGATACCCTTTAGGTTGATCTCTTCACATTGTGGAGATCCATATACTCCACTCTCGGAGCGTTCATGATAAAAAAAAACACGTCGAAATAGGCAAACAAAGAATATTGTTTTTTTATTACTATTTTAACTCAAAGTTGGATTTTTAATCATTTAATCGGAAAATCCTAGAACCAGAACATTTTTACAATTGTTGATATCACTTATTTGTTTTATTAGTGGGTGGATACGGCTTATAACGTTCATAAATTTATCAAAAATTATTCGAATGGTTAGATGACACATCATTGTTGGTAGAGGGAATTGAATGAAGCGATATCAAATGAATTGATATTTCAGAAAGTAGTTACGTTTATTGCAAAGGGAGGAACGAACAATTTTTATTTGATGTTGTATTCATTCGAATGCATGAAACCTGAGGAATCCGAAACGTGAAACCCTGAAGCGTGAAAATGATGTTGTATGTAGTCAGTTGGCATTAAAGCTGTTTTTATTTCGATTGTGGAAAGTATCGTTAATTCTATGCGTATTTGTGAACCGCCCTATATCTAGTTTGATAAGAAATCACAGTGCATCAGTCATTGTCCTGTAATATGACCGAGTATTCTGTATTATTTTGTTCAAAGATCGCGTTCTGCCTGCCGGACAGTTTCCTAGATGAATCCACGTAGGGAAGTAAAAAGGTGCGACAAAAAATCTGATAGCCAAATTAAACGTGGAAATATTTTTGCAAGGTTTTTATTGTGATGGACGGACTCCATGTTACATTTTTTACGGGCCATGTCCTGCCCAGACATATTCAGCAACTTTTTACAGTTTCAGGAGGACGTTGACACACCGCGTTGGACTGAAAACTGTTAGTTGTACCTTGTTCCTAACTCTTTTTTCATGGGTAATCGAAAATTTCCACATGTGGCCTGCATATTCTCGCGAACAACAGTACATTTTGTACATGCATGTTAATTTTCTATTCATTGGCGTATTGAATACAGAAAAAAATCTATCTTTTTCTAATTTTCCGCACTTGAATTTTGACTCATGTTTCTTTAAAGTTGTCATTCATGAAAACTTTTCTAGATGGTCTATTGTTTTAATTGTACGATGTGAACAGCGGAAACAAAAGACTACTCATGATAAATATTCCTAGAGACACAAACACGACTGTCGAAAGTTATGTAAGCGTTGACTGCTTCCTTGCCATTTAAGTTTGTTGACTCAACATAATGAATTTTCCGCACGTCTTCTGTTTGAATGCACTACAAATCTGTATATGTACTTGCCTAGTAAGTTGAATGCAGTCGTTTGTTTAGTTTACATAAATAATTAAACGTGCCAACTCCTTGGATAAAAATGCACTTGCGGGTCATTTTGAGGCGCGACCACGATATGCCATTCCAAAAAGGATAAAATAATACATTTAATTCTTAGAAAATTTACGATAGGGGATAAGACTCTGTGTCAATCACTTTTAATCATAGATATTATCTCAAATCGAATCGTTTCTATACGTGACCCCCCGCTATGGGAAGATATCGTCCTATTTCAGTAATTATGTTGAAAAATATGTATAAATATATTTAGTATCTTCAAGTACTGAGAAATTTTTCTCGGAATAATTTGTCAAGTATTATTATCTACCTGTTATCATATTACTTATTAATCCGGAATAGTTTAGAACAGACATATTTAACGTGTATAAAAAGTTATTTTCACATATAAATTAATGAAGGTGAAACTATTAAGATGGAACATTTATACTACAATAGTATTGACAAACATGTCATCACCCGTGCTAGCCGAAGCTGAACCGGAACGATTTCGTCTGCACAAAACGATGGATTATCAGTATCGTAGTTATATTTACATGTAGTACCCAATTAAATATTTTAAATATAATGCGATATTTGCAGTCTACTTTGTTATAAATGATTGAAGTAGTGTGTATTTAACGGTATAACGATGCGTCAGTTGGTTAAATATCACACTATCAGCACTTAAACCGTATTTTCAAAGGTCGATCAAGTTCGTCACCAATTTGCTCGGCGCAAAGTACATACAACTCAAAAACACTTATTATCATGCACATTTTTCTATACGACAAGTGTTTTTTTACGATATTTGAAAAATATATGCAATGCAATTGAAGTGTCTTGCGGGTACAGTTATTTGCATACAATATTTTGCTGTAACCTGCCTTTATATTTTTTCCGATGACTATTTGCCGTTCCACATATGGTGTGCATTATAGCGTCGATAAAACTAGTATTGTCAAGGTGTTTATTATTAGAATAGAGGTAATGTGAGTCAATCAGGCAGGGGTAAGGTACCGTTACCGTATTGCGATGAAAATAGACAAATGTATTAATAATCTTAATTGGTCATTGTCAATTGAGTTACGACGAACTTGGCGAAAACCTACACTGGGTATTTTTTTCATATCATTTCTTCAAAATAGCAGCAATTGATTACATGCCACAACGTTTTGAAAGTATATCCTGGCGCAACGAACGCAAAGCACTGAGTTCCTAGAGAAAACTCAACAAGAATTTCGTTGGAGTATATATAATACAGAGTGCATAAAAATGAAAATCTCTACTGTCCTAATAATGCATACGACGATAGTTCATCAGTGTTGGTATATAGCCTACCATTATCTACCAAAAATGCGCGGTTATATTGATATTCATGATTACTCTTATTCGTGTGTCTTCATCTGTATCAGAGACAAGACATCTTAAAACGACGTATAATAAGCGACGATGATACTTTTTTACTGTGCTTATTTTACTATATTATCTTTCGCAACGCAGTTTCATGGCGCGTCGTCCACAAATTCATCTCTGGATATCTGAAATCTCCGGTATTAAGTCAGTCTGATACTATACATTAATACTACGATTCATTCAAGTATTCGTGAGTAACCCTTACATGTGATTGTAGTTAATATCTGATTACGTGCGCCATAGGTGAATTGGCCATCAGTTATAAGGATTTATAAGAATCTTAAGTAAATAATTCCACCTTTACATAATACTTGTTACTTTATTACATCGCACGTCTGATGATGATTTCATTGTAAATTTAAGTCCATATTGATATCAATAGCGGATAGTAAAATAAACAGTTTAAATGATTAGGTGTTGGCGCTTAGCCTAAGTTTCTTTTCAATATATGGATAGTATGATTCCAATTTAGTTCAAACCTTAAACTTTTTTCAAATCTATCTGGATACTCTCACTTCTTTAGACTTTCATATGCATTAATTAATTAATATCTATCTCGTCCTTAACGAGACCTTAGGCAGAATCCACTAGCGTAAAATTGAGTAATTCTGCTGTCTTAATAATCCATAGTATCTATTAAAGACTTTTTAGAGAAAATTTAATTTTGTCATTGACGTAGGTAGCAAAAGATAAAAATGAGCCATTTTTAGCACTCGCAAAACCCACTATTCAGTTGGTCGCATGTGGTAATCGGGAATTTGCTAGAATCTTTTCGGAAACATTATTTATTATAGATACTACAATGTGAAAGCTTACTGCGTTCAGACAATTTGCGGAAACGAAATGCTTCATTTTTATTAAATTATACATATGTAAATTTAAAGATTAAACAAAAGGTAGCAACAAAAGGGTTTTAAATACGATTATTAATTAGCAAATGTTTAACAAAACTCTTTGAATGACAATGCTGTTTTGAATGTTGAAATCCGTACTGACTGATGAGAAATATACGTTGGCTGGGTTGGCAATACAATCCATTCCGATTAGTTTTTATAGTTTTGTGACTTCGTATTGTTTGCGATAAACGCTGTTTTTTACACTGTATCCAAAAGTCAGTATGACACGTAAAACATGTGATTAATATTTAGGACATAATACTTAGTCACAAAAAAGTATCAATTACATATTCATATTATAAACGAAAAAAAAAATGTTAATTGTCGACATAGCTTTATAAATTTATGCGATTTGATTTATAATTGATAGTGTTAACGTATAAGGTATTTTCTTGATAGTTTTGGAGAAAAGATGGACACGTGGGGCTTAAGGATTAGGGCTTATCTGGAAACGCCGCGATGATTGTGGATACAGAATAGTATAACGAATATTACGTTATATATTGATGGTATGACATTTATAGGGTCCTTTAGTCTCTTTAGTCTTTAGTCTCGTGGGACAGCGTGCAAGCGTGGCGGACGGATACATTATAGTTTACAGCAACTTGATTCGTATGTCTACGTGGGATAATTTCTTGAGTGGTAATGTCTCGTCGTTATCGGATATGCCTATTAGATAGACCATATGCATAATTAGGTCGAGATGTTCATTTTCGCGCACTACTGTCAAGTTTTTAACAAGGCACATTTTCGATGGGGCGCATAGATGCGGCGAGTATGGTAAATCTTAGACAATTGACTTAAACTTAGATATGATATCTTTATGAGATTTCAACCAAACGGCCGAGTTGTAAATTAGGTTTTTTAAAGTTTAATATACTTACTTGGACATCTATATTCATATATTTTGTCGAAATTAATGTTAAACCTTTTATTTGGTGATTTATATTCTTATCAAAACCCTTATGTCATTAACGTTATCACAAAAAGGAAACAACCTGTAGTTTTATGCAAACTAACATGTCCAAAAGCGCAACTTAATAGTGTAATAAAATTTAATATTCACTGATTTCCGCTTACCGCTTAAAAAGTCCCGGGGTTAAATTATTTAAACGTAACTTAGCTTCTCTTTATTTTCAATAGTGTCAGTCTATTTAACATAATATCGTTGCAGGTTATTTACTTGTAATTATGAAGTTCCGAACGGAGGTATTTCAAGTTAACCAAAGGTGTTTTTAAGAATTTGTTCAATGAGCGCACTGGTCATGAATCGTACCGGCAGTAATTTCTTTTACTCAATTACATTAGTTTACATTAGTAAATTTGTATATACTAAAACGTATTGTCGTATTTTCTCTATCTAAAATAAATGAGGTGCTTGGAATAATAATAATTGAAACTATTTAGCAGCTAAGTCTGCGAAGAAAATTTAACCACCGGATGGATACAATGGAAACTCGTATAATTCAGATCTTTCTACCATTTGTGGGAGGAATATTTATCAATAAATATATCGATTGTAGGATGGCTGTCGCACCGGAAGAAAATTGAATACTATTCATAAGATTTATATATATTTGGCAGAATCTAAGTACGGCGGGTTTAAGCTGATAACGGCTAGCAATAAACCGATGCGGCAGCAAATATTTTCCTTATATTTCTCACCGACTC
Organism: Rhyacophila evoluta; assembly: GCA_022683975.1. Taxonomy (NCBI): domain Eukaryota; kingdom Metazoa; phylum Arthropoda; class Insecta; order Trichoptera; family Rhyacophilidae; genus Rhyacophila; species Rhyacophila evoluta. The sequence continues at coordinate 17,096 of JAGVSQ010002512.1, read as the reverse complement.
GAGAAATGGAAAATTACTTTAACATTACTCTTGTAAATACTTTATAAATAGATCGACTGCATAATCTTTGCATTGGCTTAGAAAAAATGTTCAAAGCGAGGTCATATGGAAGTATGCCATACAATATATTAGTATATCTTGTCATTCGTTGCAATGGTATTATAAAGTATAATGGGATTTCCTTAGTGTAGGTCTTTAGATATCGACTGTCGCTCTCTGTGTATTACCAAGTTCATCACATGGGAAGTGAGCTGTACATGCTGAGAGAATAATTTATAACTCTCAATAAAGTTCTACAACCCGAAATGGGCTATGACTATCAAGCTAATTCTCCAGTCCTCTCTATTTCCCGCCTTGATGACGTCAAAAACTCACGAATCTGTTTCTACTTTATTCTGCCTGGCATTCGAATCCGCGGTCTGTCAACCCTCTACTTTCTACAAACTTAAAAAATATAAATTTCTTGGAACAAACTAGGCAAAATTTGCTGGATTCTTTTTAGAACTCTGAAACATTAAAACTTTAACGAACTATGGTTCGCAACAATTGTCCAATTTTCACTTAACACATTCGCTGCGACATGTGTGTATTAGTATGGTGTATTGACGCCCCAGGGGCGTCTTTAGCAGCGAACGTGTTAATCTTTAGTTTCAAATAATAACCATTTTTGACACTCAATCTTAACTACCCATGAGTTTTAAAAACGTATCAAAGTTTGGTAACTTCGGCTGTACGGATTTACAATAATTCACGACCAACGGGATGTTTGAATGGAGACAATGGCGTCGCTGTGTCGTTATTATTTACCGCCGTCTTTTGACAGAATTTTTCATGTAATTTTATGCAAATTGCACTTCTTGCTGAGACAATAGTGTCTATCGGTATTTTTACGGTATTTTTCCATATTTTTTTTGTTGCAGGGAATATCAAGCTAACGAATTTGCCTCGGAAAAGGCGACCTAAATTAGAGAAAGCGATTTTTTATAATCCTCTGATAATTAATAGTTTTTTTTTACGAAAGAAAGAAAATTTGAGTTTTTTTTGAAAATTTCCTTAAAATTTTGTGATAATGTAACTGTTAAAATTATTTCCATATGTTTAAACAAAAAACAAAAAAATTGGCAGAACACTGGTTTTTTACAACTATTTTATCTCTTTTTTAGCAATATCTAGAGGAACAACAGATACTACTCCCACTTTAAAGAAGCCTCGCGGTGAATCCACTTCAGCAACAACAGCAGCGATAATCACTCCTGGTGCGACTCCAGCCGTTGCTCAAGATACTATCGGAGCGCCGACTGTGGCTCCGGGTGCTGCGACAGTTGGTGCAGCATCCACAGCTAATGGAAGTTCAGGGTCTGCGAGAGAGTCTCTGGCTTATGGATGTCTACTGAGAAATGAGTTGCTTGGCGCCAAGGTTCAGGAGTTGCGACCGCCGGCTGATGGAAGATCACCCCATGCAGCCTCCACACCCCCATTGAATGCGTCACCTACTCCTCCAGTTTTTAAATACAGATCGCCATCAAAACAGGTTGGTCTTGTATTCAATTTAACATTTTTACTTTAGGGCAATATTTTTTAATTCTTTTTACTTACTAATCACCGTAAAAGATGCGTATTTTGACAGCTGTATCTCAAAATACGAATATTTTCTACAAAAATCTTGGCCTGAAAATTTATGTATAATGTATCATAAACATTTTTCTTATTTTGCTTCTAATAAAGTGGGCATTACTCAGATACACTTATTTAAATAGAATCAAATTATTATCTATTTTTTAGATGTAAAATTTTACCAAGCTGAAATAAAGATTAAAATTCAGACAATATGTTTTGCTGACAAAGGTTATGTGAGTTTTATTATATAGTCCGCGTATCCAGAACTGGCTAAATATTCCCATTGTATTCTGCCCTAAAGATATATAAGACAAAATAAGTGTCAGTTTATCTGAAACTATCAATACTTTTATTGACATCAACAAAAAAATTATCAAAAGATCTATGATTAAGTGATTGAAACATGTTTTGTATTACCAACTCAGGTTGAAAGTTACAGGATGACCTGTTAATCATACTCTATCGTACAGTCATACAAACTACTATTTTATAATAATTATCCTACAATGGGCTCTGTTCAATTGCCTGTTATCCAATAAATTGGCACAGTTATTACATGTGGGTAGATGATAGCTACCATCTTGTCTGGGAATGCCATTAGAAGCTTTATGGATCCTTAGTGTGATGAATGAGAGCAATATTGTTGTAGTGGTGATTTTAATCTCATCAATTGTAGTATATTACCACTATGGAGTGTTTCTATATAAGCTGATCAATGCCAAAACTGGAAATGTGGATTTTTATTACTCTTGTAATACAAATGGTAAAGTATTTGACATTGAAATCTCTTTAGGACCTCATTAAAAATGAAATCATTAAAACATGAATTAAGAAACTTAGTGAACATTCAATAGTAATAACAAGCTTAAGGGTACGTAAGTTATTAAATGTTTGTGATGTATTAAATTCTGTTTGCTTAAACTCTCAAATATTAAAGCCGGTGTTCAAAGTTTTGCAAATCACAAATCACATCTGGATTAGAGATTACCAACAGAATATTATAATATAAATATTTGGATCCCTTTATTTTGGACCCAACAATTGAGCAAATAGGTATCACATCACCCATGAAAAGGCTCTTAATAAACACACTGTGGATGTCCATATTTTATATCTTGGAGTGGAAATGTAATTTATGGATTTGAAAATACCATGCATTTAAAATTTATTGATTTCAATAATTTCATATTTTTTCTTCCAGGAAAATGTTGACCCAGCTGCATACAGTCTGTCACCTGTCTCTGCCAAATCACAAAAGCTGCTTAGATCACCTAGAAAAGCAACAAGAAAAATATCCAGAATACCCTTCAAGGTATGTCGATTTCAATTTTAATTGAGACGTTTAACGCTGAGAGAATGTTTAAAAATATCAATAGTATATTATCATGGAGTATGTAAAAAAGAGAATTTATTGGTAGCTCCACAAGAAGATAGCAGATCTTATTTAGTATTTTTTGTATCTGAGTGATAGGGTCGGTTTAGTATCAGGTATCCAAAGGCATATTTGTAACAATAATAGTGTTAAGAAAAAGCATTGTAGGGGTTATGATAAAACCTTATGAAATATAAATCATTATTTTTTCAAATATATTATGGTCGCCAATATTCAATCTGTTAAGACGTCTTCACATTGTGGAGATCCATATGCTCTACACTGGGAGCGAACATGGTATACAAAATAAAATATAAATATTCACTGAAAGGAAACTCGAAAAAGACGTCCGAAAGTTTGTTTTCGAATATTCGTTTATTAAACGAGTCCATCAGGTCTTGGTATCAAAATTGAAAGAAAAAATAAATTATTCCATTTTAATTCTTCAGACCAGGTAAAAATTATATTTTGGTAGTGAAAAGATCATCATGAATGGGTTTTTTGTTAAATATTAATAGTATCCATTTCCATGATTTCTTCTATCTACCTAGTGTTTATTATATTTTTAATATCAATGAGTAAGATTTGGGTGCTTGAAAAAATATTGATTCGAATTCAATATTGAATTAATGAATTAAATATTATATTAAATGTTTTGTAATGCATCTTTTCACTATTATCAATTATTATAACCTCTGTATTATATAAGAGAGCGGTAATTAGGTCACGAAAGATAATATGAAAAAAAAATATGACGTCTTATCAATTATTATTGTTTTGTAAATTATTTTTATGTATAAGATTTGCACATATGTAATTTTGCATCTAACGAATGCATTATGATTTATCTTAATTTTGTTGGCATTGAAAATATGCCAATTAAATAAGATTCATCTGTCAAATAAAAATAACTAATAATAATTGATATTTTTAGAATTGCCTTGTGTGGAACATGATTAAATACAGAATATTTAAAATTAAATAGCGTTTCATGTATTATTTTGAATATACAACAGAAATCATTTAATATGAAACCACGAGGGCAAAAAAAACTGTTTCCGTATATAAGTTTAAACAAATTATAAAGCATGAAGTTTAACTGCTATATACACTCCACTAAAGTCACTTCAAGAATATATTGTAAATAATATGTATCATTAATTTTTAAGGTATTTTTTTAAAATGTGAAGTTTAAAGTAAGTCGTAAACAGAAAAGGATTGTTCATAACTACTGTAGTAATGAAACTCATGGGACCACCCATTTTGTTTCATTATAAAGGAATGTAACATAGGTATATCCTTTTTCCCGGTCTGCCATGTTATATTTGTTATATGAGAAATTTCGTTATTTCCGTATTCGCTATAGCGGTATTTGAATGTATTTTGTTGATCAAGTTAGAAAACAAATTTGACATTACTAAAAAAATATAACAGTAGCTCCTTGTAGTGAACTAACATTTTTATAAAAAACTATGTTGGAATGGGTCATTACCTAGCTATTCATAAACTGCAATATTGTAATAAGGATATTGCTGTAAAAGTCCTTTACATTGTAACAAAATTCTTAGGAAAAACCGTAATTTCTTACTAGTTTATGATAATTATTACATCCGGCAGTGAATACAGGGCATAAAAATTGCACTTATGTACAAAAGTGAATGAATATTTTATTATCAAATGAAACATTTTCCCTTACACTTTTTTCAGGTATTAGATGCTCCTGAATTACAAGATGATTTCTATTTGAATCTTGTGGACTGGTCAGCACAAAATGTTCTCAGCGTCGGTCTCGGAAGTTGCGTCTACCTTTGGAGCGCTTGTACCAGCCTGGTGAGCTTCCAACTTCAATCGCTATATAATCCTTTCAAGAAACACAGTTTTCAATAGTATCTTTATTGGTTTACTATTACCTATTATCCTAAATGGAGTGTAGGAAATGTCGATTGATAGTTTATTTAATTTTGATATAAACGTATGTATCTCATCAGTCTACTCATATTTAAGACAATATTATAAGCAAAAATGCAAAAATGACTGAGTGATTCAGAGATATAGAAGTTAAGATGCGCTATTGACTGTCAAAAATTTGCATTTTAAAATAACTATTTTTTGTAGATGCTATTATTAAAAGAGAAATTTAAATTTTTGGAATCTTATTGAGTTTCCATAGTTGAAGCATTATGATATATGGTGTTTAAATGTTAAATGATCAAAAAAATAATATTGTTTTGTTTATAGGTAACTAGATTATGTGACCTCTCGTTGGACGGTAATGCGGTTACTTCTGTATCATGGAGTGAACGAGGTGGACTTGTAGCTGTCGGAACTCAAAAGGGTTACATTTCTGTTTGGGATGTAGCTGTTAATAAAGAGGTAAGTCTAAGATATGATATCTAAATAGTATAACTTGGTTCCTAAATGTCATTGTATTGTGATATATCGTACATATTAATGACATTGAGACTAAAGAGACGGTCATTAACAAATATATTAATAGACTCTTGGTTTTCTTCAAGTTTCACATGTTTATAGCATTTTAAAAACATCATTACAGTACTTCCACCATAATTTAAAACAATATGAAAATTTGATTCAATCATGTAGATTATTAAATTTGAAAAAATAATGAACTGATGTAACAGGCAGGTATTTTATTAAATGAAATGTTCTCATTAATCACAATATCGAGTGTACATTAAAACTGAAGTTAGAACTAAAGTGAATATTATATTTACTGTGTTTAATATGCATATACTATAAAATATACAGGTACACTTATTTAAATTGAAAAGAGCTATAATGAGTCACATTTATTTTATAGGTGACTAAGCTAGTGGGTCATAGTGCACGAGTTGGAGCCTTGGCATGGAATGGTGACATTCTCAGCTCTGGCAGTCGAGATAGACAAATACAGCAGAGAGACACTAGAACACCTGGTAAATAACCGTTTTTCACTTCACATATAAATATTTATATACTATTAACAATAACATTTTTTTGCTTACTCATATATATTTTTTCTTTGTTTAGCACTGGTGTCTGAGCGAACTCTAGTCGGCCATAGACAAGAGGTTTGTGGACTGAAGTGGTCTCCTGATGGTCAGTGCTTGGCTTCCGGTGGAAATGACAACAGATTATTTGTGTGGACACAGGTAATAATTTTTTGTTATTGCCATTTAGACATTTATAATATTTGTTATAAAGATTTATTCTAATTCATTAGTATGCATACTGATTAATTGTTATACATATCTCATTATCAATGTAAATAATACTAGAAACCTAAAATAGTATTTATCAAATTTGTATTTTTATTTGCAGCATTCCTTATCACCAGTTCAGACATACTCTTCTCACTTGGCAGCAGTGAAAGCAATAGCATGGTCTCCTCACCAGCATGGATTGTTGGCTTCCGGAGGTGGAACGGCAGATCGCTGTATTCGCTTTTGGAATACACTCACTGGTCAACCCATGCAATGTGTTGACACAGGTATGTTCTGTTTTCAACTCTCTATTTGTAATAAAGTTATTAATGCAATATTTGTCAAGTAGTATTCTATACTTTTATTTAACCTGGCCTACTTCTTACCTGGATACAGCCATGATCATAGATTACGAGGAAGCAATATGAAAGTGGATGACAATGAGTAGTGGATATGTTGGGTGCTAAGTTTATAATATACATCATTTAAAAAAAGAATTTTTAGCTCTAAAAGTATGGTAATATAAATTAATAATATGACGCTTACTATAAATTTCATGTATTATGAGATAAAACTGAAAAAAAATTAAATAATAATATTATTTTTTGTTGCAGGGTCACAAGTATGCAATCTGGCATGGTCTAAACATTCAAGCGAACTAGTTTCTACACATGGATATTCACAGAATCAAATTCTTGTTTGGAAATATCCTTCATTAACACAGGTCAGTAGAAAAATGTATTCCTTTTTACTTTATGTTTATTATATAATAGTTACATGCTTATTGATATCAATTGCTGATTGCTACTGCTTAAAAGTAGTTAAAACTTTAATTAAATTCAAAATGGTTTGCTTTATTATATGTGCTAGATTTATTGTCACATATTAATTTATTTTAATTCTATTTTCAGGTTGCTAAATTAACTGGGCATTCATACAGAGTGTTATATCTTGCACTATCACCGGATGGCGAAGCAATAGTCACTGGTGCAGGTGACGAAACTCTTCGATTCTGGAATGTCTTTTCTAAAACCACATCTCACCGGGAAAATAAAAGTGTTCTTAGTTTGTACACAGCCGTGCGATAACAATTTTGTGATGAGAATACACTTGTATGAAATAAGAGTGACTGGAATCAGAGTAATGTACAATAGTATTTATTACGTGATGCAGATTCACAGGTTTTTACAATTTTTTAAATGTGTAACAAAAGTGATGGGTAATTTTCTACACATTACATTTTTTCAGAGTGTGTTATTTCGTACTACTAAATTTCTACATAAAATAGAAATATTTATATACATTAATTATTAAATGAATTCGCTTCATTACATTATAGTTTAGGAGGAATCACATTTGAATAGGAATGTATGCTTATATGGAATCAAACTTGTAAGTAGAAAATTGAAAAGTTATAAAATATATTTACTGTACAAAAGTATCAAGTTAAATTTGATGATTCAGTGGTAATTTAGTCTGCTCTCAAAGTGGTAATAAATTCAATGTGTGTATAAAAATCATATAGTTGTTTTTTTTTTTTTTTTTTTTTTAAACCCAACATTGAATTAGTATGTTATTTGAAATAGTTTCACTTACAGATAAGGTTTGTAAGATGTTTCTCTTATTTTTTATATATTATCTCATTTATTTAATTTACGTAAATGCGAAAATATCAAATATATTACATCACCAACATTGTCAGTTGTAATAAGTGACCATTTTTAAAACAACAAAATTACTGCTTAAGATTTTCTAATGCCAGCTAAGAAAATCAGAAAATTATAATTTTATTCATTGGTACCTAGTAATAAAAAAATAAATGTTTGAATATTATCCCTAAGTTGTACAAATTTTGAAAGCTTACTATATGTGTTATATATTTTTATTTATTTTTACAAAAGCAAAATGTGTGTCATTAAAAATGAATACCAAAACAACTTTATTCTTCATATTTTTGCCTCACAAAAAAATTAGGACTGCTAAAAACTGGATTATTTGTTTTTTTTTCAGATTCACTTGATTCTTTACTATGTAAATTTTGTAAATACTGAGATACTCAAAAAATTATAACAGATAGATGATTTTGCGATGCACATTTTGTCGAAAAGAGATATTTAAACAATTATCGTGTCTATAGACATTAGCCGAAAGATATTTATAATAAATAATATTTGTGATTTAATCTCTAAATAGGTAGTCAAAATAATTTATCTCATAATTAAACCGTTCAACTGTGTCGAAAATATGTTGATACAAGCTTCCCTGAATTGTTATGTTGATTCATTCGGTTTTCACAAGGTTTTTACTTGCTGCTTTTTTTACATCTTCCAAATTTCATTATAATTATGACTAGTCCCACCATGCACCAAGTATATTTCTTATTTGAGTTTAATTAACTCATTTTTACAGTTTCTCTTACTATTTATTTATTTCTATGCACATTTTTCATGAATTTATACTGTAGATGAAACAATAATTTTCTTTTGAATTGAACAGTTTTCATACACAATGAACTTGTGACTAACCTATTTTTATCACTATTGATGATTATCAGAGGTAATATAGTAACTCAGTATGACTTCATGAAATAATAATATATGTGTTGTTTGAATAATTATATTTTGTATCCAGTCTCTTTGATTGAATAGTTTTGTATATTTGTTGGACATTAAGTGAGAGATCAAACCATTCTGTAACCCTTTAAAAATGTGTTTTTGCTGTTACTCAATTAAAATATGTACATATATTAAATTGAATAAGTGGCTTTATACAAAAATATGTCCAATAGAACCAAGAAACCAAACACATTGACAAAATAGTTGTACCAATTTACAGCGCTATTTTGAAACATGTAGATTCCGGAAACTAATTTTTTAAATTACACAATTTGAAACTTTAAATAGCTTATATCAAAAATAAGGGACCTCGTGGTATTAATAAAACTATCATTCTGAAAACTAATTTTCAGGACAATTGAACAGCTTACCTGTAGTGTGAAATACAGAAACCAGCTTTTCATCATCAATCATTAGTTTTCTACTATGCACATTGTGAAATTTTTTGATGTTTCATGATCTGCAAATTATTATTAAATTATTTCTGCTATTTGATTAGATTTCACATATATGTATTATAAAGCAACAAAAGATCTTTTATGAATTTAGTATTTTCTCACATATGGTAAATAGGTTGAATATTTATCTTCATGTATAAAGACAAAAATTCAACTACCTCACCAACATTTCGTATAAAACATGATCTTATGTGGAAGTAATGCTTTTGTGAAATTTTTACTCATAATCTTGTGAAATTGTAGTGATTTGCTTTTTTTCTTGGTGTCTACAGAGATGGTGAATCTTCTGTTTGCTATGTATTTTTTGTAAAACACATGAAACGTGTTGTAATTCGCGTGCCAACCTGCTATCAAACTTTGTGACGGTACATAATTTGTTACAATGACTATGACGTCAAACATAAGTCACATCAGTTTGCTCCAATTTTTTAATCTTTTATTAGTTTTGAAGAGTAATATAATTTACATGTAATCAACCAAAATTATACATACATATTATTTTAATTTAACATAGACTGAAGCAATATGTAAGTGTAAGGTGATTTTATTTTTTTTGAGTTCAATTATTGATATACTGTCATTTTGTTCAATAAAAGAAATTGCTCTTAAGATAGTTGTTTCATTCCACCGTGTAAAAGTTACCTTATAGTCAAAATCAAATTTAACCGCACCATATTTAGTATGGCTGCCTGTCGTCAATATATCATGTATTAAAACATACTTAATTGATGTTATTCATTAGACGCCTTAGCCCAATATAGCTTGTGGCTTTCGTGTACTAGTCTATGTTTTACAGCGCAGATTGAGTGAACATCCGCCCAAGTCATATTTGTAAGCAAGGCTATTTATCTTCAGTGACTGAACGGGAAATAATTTACATTAATGCTGGTTAAGTATTTCAGACACTTGATTAAAAATAGTATGATTCATTAGATGGGGTTCGAGGGGAAAACATTGGTTGTAGTTTCCACTTGTCATTGTGAGTCTTCCGGAA
>JAGVSQ010002511.1:0-24400 GCA_022683975.1 Rhyacophila evoluta | reverse complement strand
GCTCCACGTTGGGAGCGAACATGGTATAAAAAAAAAAAAAAGAGAGAAGACGTAATTATGAAGTTGGTTTCGCTCCGCATTGTCACAAGACGCTCTAACTTTCCGCATAGTGTTTACGTCTGTAAAAACCTAAACAATGATGAATTGATTATTGCGATAATATTTTCCATAATATCATGATTTGGCTCTAATCGGTCTTGTTTCAATTTTGCATCATAAATATAACCTTAGCCTTATCCGTAATAATTATTTGGAGCATGTATTGAATGTCTTTGAATGATTGCAGGCTTAACAAGATTAAAGTTTAAAAAAAATGTGTTATGATTTTTTTTTTGTTCGAAGTCACTCAATAGATAAATAAAAGTCTAGTAGACATTCTGTCGCCTGATTTTAAAATAGATGTTACACGTGTATGTGCTCATTAATTCATATGAGACATAGATAAAAAACACACCCACAAAAAAAAAAATTATAGGCGAAAATAATAATTTATACGGAATTATTAATATCGTTTTTCAATTGTTTTTTGTCTATGACGTAACGTTCTTTTTTCGAATAAAATTCTCGCAGGAAACGATGAGTTAATTCAGCGCTTTTATTCCGCCCGGCGAATAACTGTTGCAACTTAACGGGCGAAGAAAATCAGATGGAAAATTCGAGCGAAGGAGGTGGTATCTCGTGGAGGAATGGGGAGGCTCGGCGGCTGTCACAGAATATTGATCAGGCTCTCGACGTTGCGGGGCGGGAGAGGGAAAGCAAGGAGAGGGCCGGCCATCGGCTGGTACCCACAACGCATACACACTGCACACGGTGTTGCCCGATTCTCGGAATTTTCCCCCGTTTGTGAAAAAGCGAACGTAAAGTGAACTTATCTACAATAGTACGTGCATTTTCCAAGAAATCATAAATCGTTCTATAATATGAAATATATTATATTTCATGTTCTTTTTTCTTCAAAAAACGAAATAACGCATATGTATTTTCCATGTTTATACGTCTCGATCATTATATTACGCATACCTTTACATAATATATTGTATTTTATTTTAAGATGTTTATATTATTTATGCATAATACACGTCTAGATTCTTGTATTACGTCACAAAAAATGTAACGTTTCTATTTGCATTTTATGTGGGTAATTTATATGTGTTAACCCTACAATTAGTAGTACTAACAATTATGTTAGGTTTTCAGAATATCGGCTCTATTGGTTGTCTTTAATATTAACACATTAGTGGTGTGATCCCAGTTTTAACCCCTATCTCTGATGTATGTATGTATGATATAAAATGTTTAATGGGATAAATTCTGGTTGTTTTCCTTCGTCCTTGATGACATGCGTATATTCAATTTTTATATTTAGGGGCGCACACGTTTGATAGATGTTTTTTAAAGATATATTTACGGAGGAACGATAGAGTACTACAGTAGTAATTTTATGTTAGTTGTGGGGAAATTTCTATTGATGGAAGGAAAATTCCTGGTGTCGCATGCGGCAACACCGACTGCACAACCCTCTCCGGTGATTATTGACTTGGCCCGCGATGACAGCTCGGTCCGCCGCGCGAACGATCCGACTTCTTCCCGTCGAGCCGTCGGGATGATTTCGTTTATAATTTAAAATCCCGCCGGTAACCGACGGATTCGAGGAAAATGGCAGCAATTTCCAACGTCCGGCCGTGATATCTCGAAAGACCGTACCCTCTCCGTGGCACCACTAATCTGAACCGATCGGCCTCTCAACCGCGATACGGTCTCGCTGAAAAATACATATTATAACCTTTTAATCCATCGATGTTCCTTCGCAAGTTGAAGTGTTTATATTTGTACGATGTAGGTTAACAAAATGTGCTTTTTTTTTAAAACACCTATTTTAAAAATGGAATAATTAATAACATGTCACATTATTAAGTGTATTTTTTTAATCAAATGGCTGTTAAATACTTCTTAAAATATTGTTGATTTTTTTACATAAATATTGTTAAAATGTATTTTATATTTGCGATGAAATTGAAATGACACACTGAGGCCAATACATTTGAATGTTTGATAGCGGTCGATGTAATATAATCGGAACAAGTGTTTTTTCTCTATGTTCAACCACAAGCTTCCGCAAGCTGAGTTCCCAATGCAAACATTACGCAAGAAAACGAGTCCCTGCAAATGTGAGTTGAAATCCATCACACAACTAATAATTAATTAATGTGTGCATCCCCTAACGCAATCATTTCGAATCATCCGATTTTAGTGTTTGATTTTTGCACCGAACGGTCAACGCTACGCCCTCACACCAATGTAAAAAAAAAAAAACAAAATCATTTATCACCATCATCTTATTCATTCACATAATTGATACTATATTCTCTATGGGCTGGTCAGTTTTTTCTTGCCCCATGCATGCAGAAACAAAATCGCTTTTATTTAATAATAATTCTATTCTCTTTTTAAAGATTTGACAGTTTCTTTTAGCGGAAACAGCATGCATTTTTGCACAACGCAGCTATCAATGCCGCGTGTTATTTTTTAATTAGTATTGTATGTAGGCACCTTAAACTTATAATAATTGATAAACATTGTATGAACGCCCATCCGATTTCAATTGATTTCTATTATTTATCGATTATTTATATAGTATACACTGAAATAAATGTATATTATATACACCTACCAAGATATTTTTTGGTTAGGAATTCACTTTAACGAACTACTAGACATATCCTTGAATATGTTGTATTGTGAATGACATTTTATGAATAGTCATACAACGTATATATATATAATAAGATATTTTCAAATATAATCTTACTTAGATCGTATGTTGTAGAATTGATTTTCAGTATAAAACAGACCGCGTATACATGCCTTCATTGTTATGAAATAGAACTACTATCCGAATGAAAATATTCGGCAGAAAATCGTTACCATTGAACAAAATAGTGCTGACATAACCTATTTTTATTACGTTCTGAAAAATACTGACGGCTTTAATTTTCCTACAAATAAAAAATATACTCTTCAATTATATTATTTATAAGTCATCTTTGTCAAGGAAAATTTGCCCATTTCTATGCAACCTATGTTATGATTCTGTGTTTGAAACTTTAGTCTACTATTTTATAATAACTTCATACAAAATCCATTCATACAATTTTTTTTAGCTTTTAATATCTAATTTATAGTATAAAATATACGATTTAGAGTTCATTTTAAACATCGAAAGTTCATAAAACTGATTTCGATCTTGTTAGTCATTGCAGATCTTTTCAAAAATGAACTTTTCCATAAAAATTATTATTGGACGTCTTTTCTTTGTTTTTATTGTACAAAATATTATATAAAGCCGACACATTTTGATCTATATATACATATATAAGTAGACTGGTAATTTATTTTAAGTAAATATTAAGGAATAAATAATACGTATACATACATGTGTAGCAACCGAAATAGCTGTCGAAAAATGTTTTTTGATATGTAGAATTATAGTTCAGTGTCATTATATTACTGCATAGTTATGATGTATTTGAATGATAATGGTTTTATATCTGTAATTACTTTTAACTGAAGTTAAATGTATTTTTATTAGATGAAAATAGTAAAAAAAAATTGTTAAATAATGAAAATCGAATGACGTAGCTACATGAATATTAAACTATATTCTAACCATATACATATATTATTGATCTCTATTAATCATTTAAGTTGTATAAATCTATGGTCTCTTCATATTGAACTATTGTTCTAGCGTAGGTGTTATTCCGAATCGGTCAAAATTTCGTAGCCATGAAATTTATAGATTCTTTCGAAAGGAAGAACTTTATTGTATTGATTTACGTTTTTGCTTATCGGTCAGTTTTTTATTGCCTGGCAACAATCAATATACAATAACATAAGTCAAGATTGAAACGTAAAACACAAATCTTAGTGCTTAAATTGTTTGGTTGAAATTTGGCGAAGTCCACGTTTCATCTGTGTTTATATAACTGGTCGTAATTTATTGTTATTTGGGTTTATTTAAAAACATATTTTATTCGTTATTCGAAAAAAGATTTGAACACTAGGATTATTAAGTGAGCACAGATCAGAATATCAATACACATACGCATACTCAGCTGTAAGACTTGAATCTGTAACATCCGATTCCGATGCACGATTACCAACTCAAGCATCTAGTTAATATATAATATGTGCCCAATGGTCTTAGTAATCAATATAAATTTAATGATCTGCCAAGACATGTCTTTGGATCGCGATGATTCGCGTACTCCATGGGATTCATGGGATGGGGTTAATACATTTTTGTTTGTAGAGCTACTATTTCGTAATGGCACTCCTTAACTGGATGGATTTTGGCAGCAATTTTTTTCTAAGCCGAGTAATATGTAAATTTACAAATATTCATTTTCTCAACGAATTTTCTGATAAGAGTATGCAATAATATAGTTTAATAAGCGGTATGTAGGGTATACAGGGTCGCTTGTAGTTTTTTTGGGACCCCGAGAAAAAGTTATTAGGGGGCTTACAAAATATATGCGAAAATATATATGAAAAAACCACACGTGCATTAATTATAATTTCAAAGTTTGAAATGGGACATTCATAGTTAAACTTTATACATAAATATTATGCAAAACAAAGAAATACCTGTTTTCTTTTGCATGTTTTAGTAAAAATAACCTGTTTTGAACAGAGCGATTTGCGTGTTTTCTCAATTCCCGGAATAAACGGCAAAAATCCTGATGTTTCATCTATCTAATTCAATTTATTGACTATTTCTGGTTTTTTGCCGTTCTATGCTCCGTAATAATATTGTAATCTTACGTGAACGTCATTTTAAATTTCCCGTTTCACAGGAGAAAAAGATATTCGGGAAATGTAATCCTCTACTATATTGTCACATATTAAAAATATATATATATTATATTTAAACCAATTACTTAATATACCACATTACACAATTGACCTCGTACATTAATTAATTACGTAAAATGATATAATTAATAACAAATAAAACTCTTATAAATTTCGAAACTACGCGCCCCAACGAATCACGGGCTCCGGTCTGGGTCCTGGAAAATCAATGTGTAAGTCGGCCCTGTAACCTTCCGCATTGCTAGCTCTAATTCATTTTTACTATTTTTATTGTCTTTGTCTAACATTACATGGTACTTAGAGGCTGGCGTCTACAGTTTATTTAACTGTCGGGACGCTTAATTGCAGAATTCGCCGCTATCCAATGAGTTAATCAGGATGTGCAGTACACTCATATCATATTCCAAAAGGGTGAATCATATTGTAACAACAGCTGATGACCTATAGGCCGTCTGCCTGCTGCATTACAGAGAATACTATGGCTTCAGCGCAAGAAACTACAAAAATTCTTTCGATATCGTTTATTATTGCAAATGACAAAGCAATACCTCGTACATCACACAGCAAATACATGAGATGAAAATACTCTATAATCAATATCATTAAATTGAATTTCGCATTTATTTTTAAATGTCAACATTATGCCACGTTCGCTCTCAAATTGGAGCATAATGATTTACGCAATGTGAAGATATCCACTCCGAAAGTGAATCATATGGTTATCCGCAATGTGAAGACGTCTTAACAGATTGTTTTTCGCGAGAATTATTTGTAAAACAATCGCTCAACCCAATCGATATCCAGTCCTGCACTTTTTTAATTAATTTAATAGTAACATAAAACTACAGGATTTGATATAATAAATAAAGAATTTTTCTTTGTTATCTATTAAATTTGTGTCGTGTCGTATATAAGATATTGCTTTGTCATGAGCGATATAGGTCTCAAGTTATGTTAATAGTTATTTAATACAATATATATGTACGCATCTAACTCTCCGTATAAAAATAAATACTACTTATTTTTCCTGAGTTAACAGCAACGGATAAAAAAATATATTTCATAAATTCATAGCGTTTCATAAATCCACCGTATGAAATTGTACCCTCTAGAGTAGACATTTGATTAGGAGTTAGATCAATTTAAAACTCTCTTCAGACATAGTCTGTGGTAAAACCAGGACCGATATTACGTTAGCTTAAATAATAGTTGGTTTTACAATCTTTTTTCTCACTATTTCGTTCAACCATATTCTCAAAATCTCACATGATCATTTCTTTTCATTGTTCAATATAAAAGTTATTTTGAATCTGTTCTATTCCATATTTAAAAAATATTATATCGTATAGGCAGCATTTGTTTTTTATTCGAATATGGCGCCCAGACAATTCGTGTGGCGTTAAACGTTGCGGTAGCTCTTACCTTTTATTTATTTATCTCGTTTTTTAAAATGCTATCTCCCATCATGCGGACTTCCAGATATCGAAAGCTAACGTATTCTATGTTCTGTCCGTCGTTCATTAGACAACAGATACAGATTGCGTACGAGATTTCTTTTCTTGTTATGTTTTATTTCATAAACATACAGAAACAGCTGTTCGATTTTATTTACAAACAATTAAGAATCTCTTGCTTACCCTACATATTTTCTTACTAAAATATTTAGACATTAAAAATGCGAACATATGAAAATTTGGCAGGATAATATATTACGTGTAACTTTTCACATTCGGTAACTTCTTAACAACCAGAGAACAAATAAAACATAAAGAAAAATACGTATAAGATTCTTTCTATTAGTTTATGAATGAAATTACTTTTTTATTTCCACGGCAGCCGAGAGGTTACCGTGCACACTTCGGAGCCGCAAATTACGCGCTGATTCGCACACCTGCATTGCTTAAAAAAATTCAGGACTGAATGCTCAATGGGTTGAGCAGTTGGCTGACAATATGCAGATCCAAATACTCATATTCTGGAGTGGCCATCTTCACATTTTTAACATCGATTTATTCCAATTTAGGAGCGGGTATGGCAAAAATTTTTTTAACTCAACTTGAAATATTGTAACTTTTTGTTGCATTGCTACTAAGTAGACTATAGTTTGAGAAACACTATTTAGTCGTACCGAAAACTTTTTAACCATTTACCTTGTACCAAAAAACCTTTTCGATCAATGAGCGCACTGCAGTACTGGTCTACCTCTGCGTTTTAGCAATTTGCACACACCGTTCAGTAAATGGGAAATACATGTCGATTTATCAAAACAACATGCACATTTGCCATTATATATTTCAGAAATAATAAAGATTGCGAATTATTACCATTAAAAGAATAACTCTGTTATTCTATTATTATACGACAGCTGTGCAATACAGTAGAACCTCGATATAACGGAGTAATGCGGGTGGGGGTCCTCCGTTATGTAAAAATATGATTATCTGAATGCGCTTTCTTATCAATCAAATTTTATTATTCAATTAACCAGTAGTTCTCTAGATTTTTATTATTAGCCTACAGTGCATAATATATAATCCCTGAAAACAAAAAAAAGTTATACGATTTGAGATTTCCAGGATGTAATAAGCTAGGCGTGTCAAATTTTTTTGATATGAATCCAGTTGACGTAATTATAGGCGTTACATTCTTTATTCGTTTTAGTTCGTCATACATGGAGTCAATACAATGAAAGATTCGCTTTGTTTCTTGAAATATACTCACTATCTTCATTTTTATACTGAAAACTGTATGCTCTTAAATTATTTTTATTTAAATATTATCTCAAAGAATAAAGAAATTAAAGGAAAACATCTTAATTTTTTGAATTCGGGTGCGAAAGGTACGGTTATCATGTGCATAAATAACATTGTTTACAAACGTTGCATTTGGCTTTAAACATGTTTAACATCAGCATGATGTTTTTAACAATTTTCACATTTGAGCCGCTAAGTCCGCTAAATAAAGCTCCTGCTGTAGTATACGAATATTAATATGGGTTTCGTAGAGTAAAACATTTTCAACTGTTTATCTGTATCGATCGATTTAGAGACTTTGGGATAATCAATAAAAATAATAACCGTTAATATGACTATTCTGATTTTGATAACCGGGAACAATTGATTTGAAATGTGAGCTATTTATTGAGTATTGGTTGATTGTGTAATCAATTCGTCATAATGGCCGATTGATAAGCGTCCATTGCATATGAATTAGTATTTCGACTGTAAAAAAGAAAAAGGACGGAACCATTAGTATTTATTTCTTTTTGTAGATAGTCACAATATATACAACTTAATGCACGTTTTACCAAAATAATGTAAGATGTGAATGCCGAATTACTATCTAAATTTAGCTTTTAAGTTGGAATAAAGGTGACTTGTGACCAGAAAAAAGGACTGCTACTAAATCATTTTTGTTGGTTGTTCTTATACAACTTATTAAATAAATATCAGATTGGGTAAACATCTGCCTGGTTAGCGTAGTTGATAGCGTGCGCGGTTCGATCCCCCATCTGTCGGATTTTAAATATCTAAAAATATAGGACTGGATCCATTGGATTGAGCAATTATTTGACTAACGATTTTCGTGAAAAACAGTCTGTCAGGATATTTTCACTGCGGAGATCCATATATTCCACTTGCGGAGTGGATATCTTCAAATTGCCTGATCCAATATGCTCCACTTTGGGAGCGAACATGGTATATAAATAAAATAAAACACCGGTTTTAGTCTTCGTCCACTTTAAGGTTGTGTCTATTTAATATTTGGACTGACCGAAAATCCTTAATATACGTCTTTTTGCCTCATATAGATATTGTTCTATGTGATTACGTCCTTTTCCTTTATACGTTCGATTATTTCAAATTTACCGTTCGGGACGAGTTCTTGCGACAAATAGAAACAAACACACATTTTCTGTTTTATACTATAGATTTATTTAGTTATTTTGACCTCTACGCTAATGGCACGAGTGAAAAAAATAAATACCACACTGAAATGACAAAATTTAATGTCTGATATTATGACGTCTTTCCGGTTTCCATTGTGTATTTGTATCATACAAAATAAATCAAAATCGGTTTTTCACATATTGAATAAAAAACAGAGTACGTACATCATAATAAATATGCTTAAAACAATGTATTATATACGATATTCCCTGCTATAAAAATGTCATCTCTTTGTCACAGTTTTACTTCACAAGGATTGGTTGTTGACAATTCATTTCAGTCAACCGAGCGATTATGACTGTCGTGAAATAATATGTTGATATCTCATAGCTAAAAGACTCAATACAAGAATTTACGATCTTCGTTTCAGAGCTATTAATAAGCGATTTGTAAATGTTGATTAATTGGACATTACATAGCGATTAATTATCCATTGGACCATTAGATAAAATTTGGTGACAGATATTACATTTCAGTTATATTCCTAATTAAATGTATGCCATCATTTGAAAATATCAATATTTGATATATTGTATATAATATTATTTCGATTTATTCTCGATAGGTAAACTGGGAAATGAGCGTTCTTAAAAATCGGATGCCGCGAGTTTAAATGTTGTAGCGTAAATAACCTTGATGAATTGGCCGATCAGCTGATAGAAAATCATCGTGAAAAGCAATATATATATATATAGTTTATATAGTTTATTCACGAGGTTATTTTACAATAATTATAAACCAATGAGGTTTTTTATAAAAACTGGCCAGCAAAATAGTAACAAAATTGAAAGAATTCGTTTTTCAACTATCAAGCCAAAATATGTTTAGATAGATACGTCCATACGAAAGCAGATTCACGATTTTAAATTACGTAGTGTGACATATTTCTATGAAATCGTCATGCACAAGTGTCTTATGATTCGTTTGTGAACGTACCGTTAGAAAATGAAAACGTCACAAGTGATTCGTTCATTGATAGGTGTTTTAATGTCGTATGGATTCCCTCAGTTGCACAACAATTAGGGAAATACAGATAAATCATTTATTGATGACCGAAATGATGGACTAATGATCCGTTCGCGTATCTTTGTCATTTATAACTCTTCAAATACAGCATTTCATTTTTTTGTTAGAGAAAAAAAACAATAATTATTTTAAATATACAATATTGTGTTGGCTTAATAGATTTTTGTGTATTCGTAATATTATATTAGAATAGCTGTGAATACTTATGAAGTGATTAATTATTTTATTTGTAAATTTATTATAAATAAATAAGTGTACCAATATAAAAATCCACCACTGCCATTTTCACGGGGTTTATTTTCATAAAAATTCGGCTGTGCCTTAATTTAATATACTTTATGTTTGATTGTTTTCTTTGTGCACGACTCGAAGTAAACGAAATACGTGTCGAAACGAACAAATATGTTATTTATGTTAAATAAGACAGCAAACAGTTTATTCAAATTTGTATTCGATATTATTTATCGATGGAAGTATGTATGTTAATAATTGATTTAAATATATAATTTATGTTTAAATAGATCAGTACCTGTATAATATTAGTTTTGTTATAAAATGTGTAGTGGTGTTACAATTGATGTTCTAATAAATGTGAACTGTGTGAAGGTTGTTGTATTTGTAAATAAATATAAATTCTAAAAGTTTTCAAGGATGAAATCAGATTTAATGGATATTTACTGAAGCGGATTGGAGAGGATTGTAATGGAAGTTTAACTTATTAATTCATTATTATTCAGTAGATAAAAAAATCGGTTGTTTAAAAATGTATTTTAGGATTATTTTGGTAACGAAGGGTTATAATATTGACGCTGTCGAGGTGGGGTACACAATATATTTTCCCTTGTTTTCATTTGTGATTCTGCTCATATTAGATAAATGTGAATTTTTGTCGACATAATAGATTTTGTTCTAAGTGTGTAGTTACTAACACGGGTTTATCTAGTTTTGCGTGTTTCCTCCAGCAGTAAAAAATGCACATCTGCCATGAGTGTTTCGCGTGTTTTAAAAATGAATCTAAAAAAAAATTGTTTGCCTAAAATTGCCAGGTATTGATTGAGACTAGACACTAGATTGTGAAGAGTTATCATGAAAAGACGTAATACAGACTGTATATAAGTCGACTTACTTAGTGGCCGTTGTGGAAAAGCCAAAAAATGCAAGTCTGCCATTTTCAGCATCTGCTGAGGCCGCCCGGTGAGTCTTTTGTTTTACTTCAATAATAAATAAGCAATAGAAATCATTTTCGCGTATACGTATTTCGAATGCTTCATATTTTATACTTATGTACTTTTGAATTAAGAACATTTTTTCATCATTCTTTTGTTTCATTTATAATGCTATGACTGATATGGTGCGCAGCTATAAATAGTATTTGAATATTTATTGCAGGCGATTCGTTCTTTATGCGAATCACCAGTATTTTAAAAATTTAAAATCTTGTTCAATCGAACGTTTGGATATTATTATAGAACAGAATTAAAATATATTTCAACGTTCCTATTTCAAACTTCATTCTGTCGAAATAGCGTACTTCACGTTAAAAATACACATTGATAAAAATAATACTATTGGTTTTTGTTTACTTTCATTTCCATACTTACTTATCATTCTCATTACTAGTTTCATCGCATCATTACATACATAATGTTTTTATAATTATATAAATATGTCAAAAATCCTTCGAAAAATACCGGTCTTTTAAAATATTCAATGACAATGATGTTTCAATAATACTATCATATATTAGAATAACCTTCTACTTATTCACAATAAAAACGTAAATAACAAAGATTTTCCGAATATTAAAACTACATCTTATTATTACAGACGTTCATAGTGCATTTAAAATTTCTTTGGTTATATTTTGGATAATTTTAGGAATCTTTTAGCCAGTAAAACTCCATTTTGCGAATTGATTATAAAGTTGAATTTTATAAGTCTAATTATTTTATTAGCATATTGTTTATTATAAAGAAGAGTAATCCAACGTTATATTTATGACTGTAGATTAAAAATTAATAAAACAAACAAATATCTAAATATATTCAACTTTAATTGTTTAGTATTTAAATGTTGCCATAATTAGACCATTGACGGAATAGCTATTGAGCTATATATTGATATAAGGTCACTGGTTTCATTTCCAATCATCCCATTATCATTATATTCACACCTGTATACCAACACAACAATGTATAATATTCTAACTGTTTTTAGTGTTCGAAGTCAGATGTAAATTGTATTATTCTTTCATCAGAAATCGAACAATTATTATTGCTACCCGACGAATTATTATTGAACTCGAAACTATTTGAAATTAGTCAACTTCAATACGGACCGTTATTTGCTGCCCTCTGACAGACAAAAACCGACTCGCAAATAACGGTTCACCCGGAAGTTTGCGAATTTCAAATAGTTTTGTATTCGAAATTACACTTTTGTTTCATATATTTTCACATTCATATATTGTCATTTTTGTTTGCAGTATTGAATATACCAATTTATACCTGACGACTTTCTTCACGTTAAAATAATTAGATCATAAATCGGCTAAATGCTCTAAAATATACTTCCACAATCGAAATTTAAACATATTCTACTACATTTTTTTCATGTTGAAAACATTGGCGAGTGACGATGGGTTCATCATTTGGGTTTTACATATGATCAATTTTTTTATCTATCCAGTAGTATTCAGTCGCAGATAACCTGCTAAGCACCTAAGCCATTTATCTAAATACTATAAGATGTAAAAATAATTCAAATTAGACGCATGCAAACTTTATTAATTGCTTACAGCATTAGAATTAAATAATAAAAACATTACATGGTGTAGAGCAGGGTTTAGCAGTATTTATTTGTCATTAGAAACAAGTACACTACAAGATTAGTGTTTACATTGCATTTTTATTCTTAAAAATACTATTTAACTATATGATAAATATAAGAAGAATATCTATTTCCAAGTTACAAAAGCATTAAATTGTTGTATGCATCTTCGACTGCTTATTTACGTGAGAAAACTTGGTCGGCCATATCAATAATAGAATCGATGCTAGGAAACCTATTGGATGTTAATGTAACGCTTCATCTCTCCGTAAGAACATTAAAGCTTCGTTTATCAATTATTCCAGCAAAGATGCAATTTTCACACTTATTTTTAGAACTAAATACTGCCTTCTTAAAATACGAGAGTTCTTGTCATTAAAAATTAGTTTATCGATTAATTCAATGAACAACCAATTTTTATGTGATATTTTTGTGTGTATTCGCAATACGACGGTTATTTGTTTGTCATGTTTACCTGTTTATAACATGAGATTAAAATTCATAAACAAAATACGACAACATCGGTTCGCGGGCGGAAAAGGTTGGGAAACACTGGTATATAACACATAAATTATTAAAATAAAGAGCTACAGATTTCTTAATCCGCCACTGAATATATTGACAATTATAGGCGGCTCTTTACTTACGCATAATTCACTATTTTAACATTTTTAAAAATTCATGTTTTTAAAGATTTTCTCCTAGACAAATTTTCAATGTAGTTGAGACGGGTGTATTTTGGAAAAAATCGTACATTCTTATCGAAGTAAAAATCAGTTGCCTCCAATCTTCTAAAACCTATTGACATCGCTTCTCGGTGGAAACTTAGCTGGTATCAAAATCGTCAAGATATTGACTATTATAAAAGAATGTGATCCCAATTGAACGTATACCTCAAGTACGTATGGTGATTGAGAAGGACACAACATGTTATAGAACTTTTTATCAAGAAAAAATAACTTGGTATTCAAATAACTCTTAACGAGTTTGTATAGAAAACACATGAAAGCACTTAAATATGCCTTGTTATAATATATATTTAAAAACACACAATTTTTTATGTTTTTTACATCTTTCTACCTGAGAACATTCAACATTCGCACACATTTTCAGGTAGTAATTATGTGCTTAAGTCGAGGGCTGCCTGTTTTTATTTACAGTCGACTATAATAATATTGGTAGATTTATAAATAATAAATAAAACCGGTCAATGTTATTTGACAATGTGTAGACTTGCATTGAGTATCATTTTCGATCACAGTATATTTTTTATTTTAATTAAAATATATTATTTTTAAACGCGTTGATCTAATTATTTTATCACAGTGAAAATTTATTTATAAGTTCGATTTGCTTGTGGTTTTGGATTTTAATATCATATTTCTATAAATATAATATTTTGCATGTTACGCTTATTTGGTAGTATATTCATATGTTGCATGTTCATTGGTTATCATTCATACGCTTTACACTGAGTCACATTTTGGATCTTATCACTGTTAATGGTTGTGTTATTGATTCACACGACTTTACCCGATACCATGCAATTATACTTAAACGAAAGTCAATTATATTCCTTAGATATCCAATTGCAGAGTTATTATCCTTGTCCTAATTATTAAGTATAACACACGCTCAATAACTGAATATGTATAAAAAAAAACTACAAACAAATATATCCTAAATGAGGTCACGAAGCTAAAAAAACTAGCAGGGTATATATAATATATGAACTGTATAGTTCGATGTAATTTTGTTGACACGTGCATCATAGCAGTGTGTGATAAGGTTTGCAATACGGCTATCTGTACAAATATCGGTCAATTCAGTCCAAATCCAGCGGTTGTCATAGTAACGTCACAACAATCACCGTCGTTCTGTTCACAAAGCATCACGGTTGTGACGCTACGACTTTGCATATCGTCGGCTTAAAGTTCTGATTTGATAATTCCACTTTTAGCCGAAATAATACCATCTTGTTGCACCATGCTGTATGCATGTCCCGTATTGATTTGACAATTTAAAGTTATTTAAATATATCGAAAAAAGGTCCCAAAAGTTTTAACAACTTCATTCGGATCTGAGAACAATACTGCAAAATATATAATACTGTCATTTTGTATTCAGATCTATCAAGTCGATCTGGTTCTCAAGTCGTCTTATGCAGGAGTGTTTTTCGTGTTCTTTATAATCAGTGTATCACCACTGTCATTTGTCAGGATTCTTTATGGTTCCATTTTTTATTATTTTTGGAGTTTTCTTTTGTTTTCTTTATCATTAGCATTCCTAATATTCGGATATCTTTACGTATCGCTATGTTTTTTATTTTTACATTTGTTAAGATTATCTAAAAAAATGTTTCAGTAAAATAGTCATTATGTTACCCATTGACGACTTGATCTCACCAATATCCTCCGATGTCTTTCAATATATCCTGTGGGGTCGTAACATTGTCATTCCATCGGAGGTAAAAGAAACAATCAAGGTTGTAATTCTTTCGAAGCATTCAGGGCACAGTTTTTAGGTAGCTCTAGCTTATTTGTATGATTTTTGACACAGCAGCGTGTTATTCGGTATGTTCTTCTCCAATACTCCAATTTCCTCAAAATAGAAGGTCACCTTATTCCCCATATGTCATGCCGGCATTTCTTTCGATGTTCAGTACATGGTAGTTCTGGCATATTATACCTGTGAAATTATTTTGGCTTGCTATTCAGTAAAGTTTTACGTACAAAGTTTTTTTTAATACAGAGTTGGCATGCTGTTTTAGCCAGAGAGCGATGACTCGATATGAGTGCATTGTTCGCTTTTTACAAATGCTGCCAACTACCGCTGATAACTGTTCTAGATATTTGGCGTTTTAATTATCTTTTAAAGTTGTTTTTTTTTTAATTCCTTATCGCGCCATTATCCTCACAAATGCATTGTTGTGGTTATTGATGGAAATGCATGTGTTATCTAGTCGATAGATATCGACGTTGATCAACACATGAGGTAACATAATGTTTTTTTTATGGAATGTAGTTGCAGGGCATCATTCATGTTATCTGGGAGTGTATCCATATTTTTATCGAAAGGGACGACTTTTTCAGTCTTTTCAAATGATTGGTTAGCCGTTACGACATGGATTTGTAGATGAGATTTCTAATTTGTGAGTAAACACAGGACAATCAAGCTGGGCTATTTTCATCAATACTCAATCAGCAGAAAATAAACTACTTCCACACATAAGCCATAATCTGGGAAATTCATTGTACTAATTGCGATTCACGTTTGTTGGGCCACGTAATATGTTCGCATAAACAATTTAGAATAACGTAAAAGAGAAAGCATAGTATGGAAGTGAAGTAATTTGATATGTTTCAAAGTATACGCACATTAAATTTCATTAATGTTTTTAATGTTAAGAACTTATAACGTAATTTAGTGAAATTGATTATTGAGGCAAGTCCATATCAGAATACACATTTAACATATATTTATTTGATAGGCTACTGAAATCAAGCCCGTGACGTGACCCACGATCCATAAGTGTTTACAAGCGTACTCTATCAACTGAAATGTTAGAAATAGCCAATGTTGCGACCCTAGCAATTTCTGGAATGAAGGCCTCCGTAATTTCATATCGACTATTCAATTTGTAGACTATATACATACCGAACTATAACACGCTATTTGGCCATTAGATGTTTTATATTACCGAAGTGCATTAATTTCATTTTAGTTTTCTGATACGTCCATCATTCTGAACTAGTGAAAATATATTTATCGTATTTTTAGAGTCAAACTACATGTTTTTTTTATGCAGTCGGGTTAGTCAAATAAAATTATTAACTCCCAAAACAATCAAATATTAAATCTACAAGCACGCCAATGCACTTGTTTTAAAGTTATACTGTCGCATCTACATTTTTGTGTGCAAAATATTGGGTGTTCAGTTTATTCTCTAAATACATTTGTTTGTTTCTTTTTGTCATTAAATACTATTAGAAATTCATAACCCATTTCAAAATACGTGTAGCATTATTAGCCAGTCGAGACAATGCATTGATTCGTACGTTTTGATGAAAAGAGCGTATGCGCTTCGTAAAACGACTCTCTTATAACTAAAAATCATCGTTATATATTACTGTATTTATACATCATTTGAAACTGACATTAGTTGTTTTTATAATATTAAGAAGATTTTTCGACCAAGCGAATATGTTTACTTTTTCATTTTTTACAACGCATAAAGCATATGGTACAATTTAAAAATTCATCTTGATAGTATTTTTCACGAGTATATTATATTAGCAAATCGCCCAAACTATCGGGCTACCAGCCCTGTATCTTAAAATGTGCAAACTTTTATGCAGTTTCGGGATTTAATTCGAGGATATAGATGTACCAATATAAATCGTCCACCCGCAAAATCGGAACTAAGCTCGCCGCCATACGAAATTTAATTAGCCGCGTTGCTAAGCGTAATGTGCAGCACCCTCGTGAAACAGATGATTTATATTGGCGCACTCTGCCATACGATGAAAGTATTTATAGCCCACAGCGATAGATATAAATCGAATCAATTTTGTTGTAGTGCTAATTCGCGAAATGCCGTTGTCATAGTAACCATTTTATTATAAATAAACACACATTCACTCACACACGTAGGCCAATTAGCGATGTGTCATTCTGTAGTGTACAAAACGATTGTCATTAATTTCAATGAACTCTTTAGTGGTAACATTGAAATATTTTACAATGTTTAAATTTAGAACGTAACAATCATGAACGCACAGCAGTGCTGTAATTAATCTGGTTACTAAATTGAATTACTGAACGAATCGGGGTGCACATCGGTAATCGGTCATTAGAGTCAGTAATCGTGAGTCAAAGAGGGTCGTTGTTTGTATTGTTTTTCGTGTGTATTTAGATCCAGGTTAAGATATATTTGATGACAGACAATATTTCCCTAAAATATGTCATTAATTACTGTTGGTACCTACATAATATACAATCTTAGAGTGGTAGAGCTTAAAATAATCTAATATATTAGTGGTATATATTTTTAATCAACTTAAATATTGTATATATTTTAAAAATCTATTTGGCACACATCTGATAATAATAATTTAGAAAGTACGCTTTTTTAATTGGATTTTGTTAATTTCTCGCACATAACGGTGCTATGTTATTATACATTAAAATGTATAATTGAATAATTTTGAAGAATATGTTCAGACATGTTATTTTTAAGTTGAATTAGAACAAATACTTCATCCAATGTAATAGTTGAGGGGCTCGGTAGACTTGGGTGTGCTTTATGTCCCACGGGCCTTGTAGCAAACATTTCTACCACATAATTGCGTTATTCTAAACAATTACGACATATTTGTAATTTGTCGCAACATAATTGCCATTCTCGCCATAACTATTCTGCATTCTCCGTATTCAATCGACGTTTGGTTATATTTTTTTAATGCAATTATATTAATAGATATCATAGATAATTTAATACACGTATTATTGTGAGTGATAATTCGAAGTGACTTATTAATGAAGTCACTATGTATTAATACAAATAGATTCCTCATACGGCATAAAAATGTCATTTTGCTTAAATACATCCATCTGGAACATGGACAAGATAACAAGCATGAGTTAGTTCAAGCTTAAATGGGCTTTTTAGCAAATGTGCATCGTTATCGTTCGATCAGCCTTCTTTATTAGAAAGCCTCTAGTCCTTTTATCTTCCAGCAATTATCCAAGTTGATATATTATGTGGGATACTTTGTCTCTTTATTCACAAAAAAAAAACATCAATGTATGTCATCCGATTCTTGTTTTGCATGATAGTATTTTGAAGTCTATCTGAAAGATTAACGTATTTTTCATTTGAAACATTGATTCTCCAACAGAGACATTTTATGTTTACTTGTATCTTATACGGCATATAGATCGTTGTAAAATATGTTCTGCTCGTACTTGTATCCTTATTTGATACATGATTTTTTTAGTTCATTTTTGGTTTTAGAACAGAGGTTTTAAATATATTATTGACAATATGTTTTGCTAAAATCTATAATTTAAATTTAGAATTGTTGTCAATACTCGTAATAAATGTCTGTGGGCGGATCCGTTTTTGGCCAATATCTTCACATATGCCTATGAGTACGAAACACAATACAAAGATCTGTAGCATTAATAACTTGTTCGCTACGAACCATAATAGATATGCTCTTGTATACGTATAAAAAACAAATTATTATTTACGCCCACGGAAGAATTGTCGGCATATAACAGACCAACAACAAGCACGCGGTTTATTCTAATTCATAATGTTTCTGAATGACTTAAAATTAATCTCATGTATGTACACTTTATTTAATAAAATAATACGATACGCTTTTCTCGTTAAAGTTTGCATGTGATCAAGTCAATGGCGGATTTAGTACTCAAGTGTTTCTTGTTTTTTTGTCGCAGGCTTCCTTATTTTTTTTATTTGGTCCAGAATTTGAGATTTCTCGTTTTTAAGGTCTCACGCTTACTTTAATTTTCTACTTTCGTCCACAATATGTGGTTTTTCTTTTTTTTAATTCCGCGCTACCTATATATTTATTTGTTTTTTGAGGCCCCCTCTAAAATTTTAAGACTTTCTTAATTTGTGAGGCCCTAGATCAAGCCACTGGATCAAGTGCACTATTAATACAAAACACGTGCTTTATTTTATTATATGTAATACAATTGATATGTTTAATAGTCATTAAAATATAAGTTAACACAGAATCTATTGGAAGAAGATTTCTGGTATACACATACTGCAGAAAGGCCAAAGGTAGTAACCCACACACAAACGAATTTTACAGGAGACACAATATTTTATTTAACAATTTTGGGCCAAAGTCAAAATATTGAATAAACACGATCTTGAAGTGCACGAAAAATTTAACTGGTGTCATATTTACCCAACATATATATATATACATTTATGTGTATGATATTGTGTTCAACCTTAGGATAAATTAAATATCATATAATTCTTTTTTAAAGCCTTCGATAACAATTTATCAATAAATGAGCAAGTCTTTTTAATGAGCAGATACTGTGCAACACTAGTTCACTTCCAATGTAGTGATTGTAATATTTTATGAAATGTCCAATAAACATTATTTTTATCAGTGGAATGTATAAAATTGACATGAAGCTTACTTGAATCAAACTCGTGAAATTGGGTTTATCATCAGCGGGTCCTTTAGCGCAGTTGCTCTGCCAACACTTAGGGTAGTTCCAATCGAAGTGTAGTCCGCGGAAGCCATAGCGTTGAAGGAAGGGTACCAATGCTGTTACAAAAGCCTTACGGGAAGATGGAGTTGCCACCATCTTTGAGTATTTGTCTCCTGAAGAGTCTGTCCAGCCACCCAAGCCGAGAAGAACCTTTACTCCTTTTAATGAGGTCACGCGCTCGTACAGTTCTATTTAAAAAATAAAAAATATATTCATTACTATTGATTTTATCTACACAAGAAAAAAATAAACGAAAATTCCGTTTTTACAATAAGTAAATTTCTTGATTAACTTCTATATTTGTCGCAATTTGAATTATTTCAAAACTTTCCACATGTAAGGTATAAATGAAAATTACAATCTAAGGTATTTTTAAACGTAGATAAATGCGATAAATGTATTTAACGAAAATAAAATTCTCTACTTACTATTTTCGATGTCAGCCCATGGATCGAACTCCTTCGCCAATAGTTTTTCCGGGTCAAGCGAGGCATAAGCGTAGACGATGTGCGTACAGAGTCGCGGATCCAGGTTCTCAGGAACGAATTGTCCATCAGTCTTGCGATAGAACGCCCAATTGGTGATGTAACAAACTACCTTACCGTTTTCTGGAAAAACATAATTCGTTTATCAATTTGTTTCAGTTTATTTTTATTTGTTACCTAAATGATTATTTTAAATAAACTGCTAATTTAGTTTGTAGATTGTGTGAATATCTTTATTTTTTGCTGTGTTAAACATCTATTTTAATATCTTAAGATCATATTTCATTCTTATAAATATAATGGAAAATGTTTTACCTTCCCCTGTCAGTCTTAATTCGTCATATAGCTGCGGTGCGAATGGGTCAATAAGATGGTTGTCCAAAAGATTTCCTAATTTTGTTTGACCGGGACGGCAATTCTTGGGGTCCATTTCACTACGAAATAATATTGAATTATTATCACATACCTTTTTCATTGACTACTCTGAATGTAAGTTATCTAAAGTGTCATTTAATAGAAAAAAACTAATTTGACAGTACCATTATATATAACATCGTTTTATGTTCCCGAAATATTTCACAACAACTGCAATAATTACGGGGAAAGTAGAGAATGCCATTTCGATTCAATTTAACTTTCCGTTTTTCTCAGTTATCGTAAATTTTCAATTAAAATCCACGGTAAATATCCATAATCATAACTAGACGATTAGTTGATTATTACCAATAAATATTGCTAAATTTAAAAGGGAATGCATAAAAAAGTTGTCATTTCTGTATGATTTTGAGAAACATGTTATTAACAGTGGATGAGATAAGATACATCAGAATACAAAATGACATTTAATTATTAGATTGTGTTGTGTTTAGAAAAGGGCTTACCGGCAAACTGCTGCATCTGGATCGTAAAGAGTTCCCGGCGTGCAGGTCTTCTTGCGACGCACTCCATTCATGCACACAAAGTAAACCGCACAATTGGAAGGATCTGACGATAGACCCTCTTCTTCTTTTCGACACGGTTCTAAAGAACAAGCAAAAGAGGATTTTTTTGATTAGTTCTTGCTTATTTATTAATTCAGCAATTGAAGAAAATCAGATTTCATGTACCAAAAAGAAAAACCCGGGAGTTTTGAAATCCAAGCTCTTGCAAATTGCACATCTTTCTTGAATACTCCAAAGAAGACAATTACACGTATTATAATAATACTGCGAGATTCGAACGAAAGCTTAATATATAACAAATTAATTATAACAGAAGTACTTTCAGTTTATAATTTCTATTAAAAGTTTAATTTCTTTCTTTGACCATACTCCATAATAACATCTGCAGAATTTCTTATATCAAGTATTTTCCATATATTTAATTACATGCATTACAGTAATGAAGAAGATTGTATACCTGTGATGGATTCCACTACTTGTACTTGTTTTCCGGTAAGGATCTTAGCCATGGCAGTAACAAGAGGGAAGGGGGTCCCGCAGTCACCTCGGGAGTCATCCATGTCCACTGACCACATCGCTCCTCCGCTCAATCCAGAAATCACCAAATACTTCATCTGAAATAATATCACGAGTCAATATCAACGGTAAAGGATGAACGAATCCCATTCTTGTAAATGTGATTCATTCTTTGAAGCTTTGCCATTCTTAATAATAATTTTCTTTTTGTAATCAATATTGTACCATATAACATAATATTCACATATTTTCAAGCCACATCCTATCAGAATGTGGGGGCCTATAAATCTTCACGATGTGAAGACATTGTCATAGGGACTGATTTCCAATCCTGCATGTTTAGAATTTTTTAAATCCTCCTGCAACGTATTTATTTTTATATGACTCATACCCCATCTTCCGATACCGAAACATAAACACCTAACAATCAGCCATCAAGGCATATAAAAATATGTATATATTTATTTGTAATGCTTATAAATAAATTTCAGAAAGTACTTTATTTTACCTTTTTCGTCAACGATTCAATATCATCATATCCAATCCACTGGTCTCCTTGCTGCAAATAAGGACTTCCAGATTCGTCTCGTCTCTCTATCCAACTTCCTGAAGCTATAGCTTGGCATATCTGTATTAGAAAAATAAGACCGATTAATTTAAAAAAAAACCTTTGAAATATATCATAATTTTGTTAATAGCGGATAAAAAGTATCTTGCCTCAAAGTAAGCGAGCATTCCTTTAGTGTGTGTGAATGGTCCTGCATTTCCAGCCTCAACTACTTTACTTCCTGGGAGGAATGCATGTTTTTCAGCGAGTCTATAAGTTCTTCCAAATAGTGGAACTCCGAGCACTAATTTGTTTTTCGGTAAACCTCTTCGTAACCATAAGTTTACAGCGTAGTCCTGTAAAAATAAAAACATTTTTAAGAATTGTTATCAATACACAACATCTTTCAAAAATACAATATGTATGATATATGCTCTCCCATAATTTATTATCAAGAAAATTTGTATGTACTTTATCCATGAGATAATTGATATACGACTCTTTGCGGTGTACACTTACAATATTGTAGAAGATTTCTGGTGGCGAATCTTGGTCCTTCCTTCTCTTCAGCGGTGAAGGGAACTCTGCAGTGGTGCACTTTTCACTGTCTGGTCGAAGATCAAAAGCTTGGACGGTAACCCACTCGGCATACGTGGCAAGAGCTCGTGCATCATAACCATCTTCAACACGATACCTTCACAAAATTAAAAGAACTCGTTAAAGTCAAATAAAAACATTTCACTCACTGACGTTTATCAAAACACTCGAGCGTGTTGTGTTGCAGAAATTTTTTAAGATTTAATTTTTAAAAAAATCATATTTTAGAATTCTAATTAAATATTGAAATATTATACCTTGAAGCTGGCACTGCAATACTGAGAATTAATCCATCCGCATCCAAAGCCGTTTTTAATTCCTTCATCAAAAGAGAGAGGTTATCCTTGTCGTCTGAGGTTCCACCATATTCCTCCGCACCTAAAACACACATATTGTTTATCTTTGCATCGAAATTACTCCATTAGCAATATCATGTGTCTCTAATAATATGCGTTACAAATTTTACACTCGTTAACATCATACTTTTTCACAATACTTTTGCGTCTGGTATATTCTATGTAAGAATATTTGAAGTCTACTATACAGCTCAATGGTTATTTATTTTAATTTAAAAAAAGCTTTGTACCTGAATATTGCCAATAGACGTCAATTCCGTCGAATGAGTACTGCCTGCAGTAGTGGATGGCGCTTTCAACGAAAGCTGCTCTGAATGCTGGGTCGGATGCCATTTTGGAAAAGCGCCCTGCGGTATCTCGTGAACCTCCAACTGCGAGCAGTACCTTA
This sequence comes from Rhyacophila evoluta, assembly GCA_022683975.1. Classification (NCBI taxonomy): domain Eukaryota; kingdom Metazoa; phylum Arthropoda; class Insecta; order Trichoptera; family Rhyacophilidae; genus Rhyacophila; species Rhyacophila evoluta. The sequence goes on along the minus strand of JAGVSQ010002511.1, from coordinate 624 downwards.
AGATCGGGGTTATGTTTCTTCAAACCGGCTGCCTTCAGATATCCACCTACAAAGATACATATATCAGTATTTATTACATGAGACACAACGAAATTAATAAAAATTAATTAATAAAAATTTAACGGACCGGTCATAATTTTAGCAATGTTTGCATCTAGGTTCTATAGGGAAATTCCCAGCATGCCTTGAATAGAAGTATATTTATTCGTTCTTTTACCGCAAATATTTCCATCATCAAACAGGCCGAAAGAGGTTTCTTGTAAATAACTCGTAGTAATCAAGTAATGGTATTCACGGTAAAAGCGATATTAGAAAATGTGTTTTTTTTTAAATTTTCCCAAATAATATATTTTTAAAAAAAAGTTAGCGAGTGCACGTAGATAAGTTTTTTCTATTAATTAATTGAATCAGTCAAATATCTATATTTTACATCGACTGGATATTATTTAAGTCACAATTATGCAGATTAATTGCAGTTGAGTTTTAATAATTATAATCGGAATAGTTATTCGCTAAATGTTTAACTTGTAGAACTATATATATATATATATATTTATACCATGCTCGCTCATTGTGAAGATATCCACTCCGAAAGAGGAGTATAAGGATCTCCGCAATGTGAAG
>JAGVSQ010002510.1:0-24403 GCA_022683975.1 Rhyacophila evoluta | reverse complement strand
AAATATTTAAAGTACTTTAGTAAATATGTTTATTTTCGCAAACATTAAGCGCATTTTGCCAATTTGCCAAAAGTAACCCATGGGTTAAGTGTTATATACATGCAGGTAAGTACATGACGGTATCAGATCTATTTTTTAAAGTTATATGATTGCTCTATTCCGTAAGAATAGAATTATAGTATAAAATAGTGTAGAACTAATTAATTGAAACAAGCTTTATTTTTCAAATCACGCATCGTGTACATTCGACAAACCAATCCTAAAGCGACGTAATGTATCAGTGAGATTTTTTAATATTTGTTTTTATTACTTTCATATCATTTACTTAAAAGATATTTTGGAGGTGTAAGAGAAAACTATAAACAGTGAAAAATGATGTATTAATGTAAATATATATTATTTTGTGTATTTACATCGATTTGATATTAAGCATTTATTATATTCATGCCAGTATTCCTTAACTCCGCCAAATTCATCTTGTTGATTGTACTTGTCCCAGCTGGAAGAAGAGACTGTTTGATGCAGGTATTCCGGATATATCACTAACGCATGATCCAGCGCTGCTGCATGACTTTTGACTGGTCCGCTCTTTAACTCCTGAGGTTCCCCACGAAGTCAAATCTGATCACTATGGGAATACTAATTGTTTAATATTTAAAACTATTTTGGATTTCTCATAAATTCGCAGTTAATATCAAACCGTCATAAGAAACATGACAGAAAAGTTAAGTCTTAGATCGCAATCTTAGAAGCTGAAGAGTAAGCGTACATATTTGACGTATTTCGATACAGAATATGGATGGACTACATCCAATGATCATGAAAAATGAACTTCAAAATGAATCTGTATAATGTGAAGCTCCATATATATCACACGTCTCTAAGACGATATGATTAAAAAGTGTTTATAAGCACATTCAATTAAGCCAAATGTTAACTAAACTTGGTAACATTTAAAGTCTTAAGTTTACTTTATAGAAACATTAAAAAGCATTTATTACACATGCAAGCCAACCACCGACTTAATGAATAACTAGATTTGACACTATATAAAAGCGAAATAGGAAATATATGATATCTATAATAACCCATATTAAATAATAGCCCCCCGTTGGTTAAATAGCATGAATTTAACTGGATTATAAGTTAAAAGCTTGAGTCCCTCGGTAAAAAATTACAATTTTTCGAAGTCTTTATTAACCTGATAGAACGCATAAAGTATTTGTTTTTACTATGCGAATAAATTGCATTATAATTTATTTTGTTATTTTTATATTATTATGTATCGCGGATAATTAAAATTGTCATTAACATGACCATGGTCGATACAGACGAAAGCATGCCAATAAACTGACCGTTTAAGTTGTTTCAGAATTATAGTACGTTTTATATTGACTCGAATTAGCACTCAAGTGACCGGGGAAATAATTGGTGATAAAATATTAACAACTATCGTTAAGTAAAAAACTCTCATACAGAATTACAATACTTGCAAATTATTAACGACGCTTAAGTACATGTGAGTTTCAAATAAAATGTATTTACAACATTATTAACCTACAGGGAATCTTTAATAAATAAAGTCATTTTTATTAAAACATTAATTAATACTTCTCTCAAGTTTCATATAAATTTTATTTTTCTTTCCGTATCCGCTCCAATAGTGGAGCATATTGATCTTCACAGAATGAATATGTCACTTCAGAAATAGAGAATATCGAATGTGGAAACGAAAAATGACATAACCCTCAGTTTTTTCAAAACAGTTTTTTTTCGATAATTACAATCTATATAATTATCTTAATAAACGTTCTATCAAAAGGATGTAAGCTGCGAATGCCGAATTAGTATAATATATATATTTTGCTCTTAAGTTTGAAAGAGGGCTTGTCAGATTTGTAACCAGAAAAAGGACTTGATCCACATCAATTTTATTGAGGAGCGAGGAATTGCTGTTTAAAAAATATGAAAACCCATGTATTAATATTCAGCTCAAAATCAATACTCGCAGAACAGTCTTCAGATTGTAGTGATCCATATGCTCCACTTATGGAGTGCACAGGATCGATAAAACATTTAATACAAACAACATTTTCATACAAAACATTTTGTAGCATAAAACAAATTTCTAATATTTATACGAATTTTCAAAATAATTTCTAAACAAATAAACACGCAGGTAAAGGGGATCGTTAAACTTTTCCCAAATAATCGCTTAAGAATCAGTGTCTAATAATAATATAATTATCCCAAGAAATAATCCCCCAAAATAAATTTAAACCTTCACAATGTATGATCAAATCATCCATTAATAACAATGTGTGGCGCGCAAAAAATATACTCGTATACAACAAAGGTGAGCGATATTATGATATCCATATTAAATAATTAATAATATATTTAAATATCAAGAGGATATTTACCCAAACCAGAATGTCTGTTGGTATTCATACATCATATTTATAAACTACTTTCATAATCGCATAGAGCTCTGGCTGGTTCACGTAACACTACTGCCAGAAAGCTTCAAAGCAGAGAGATTACATATTTTTTAATGTCTTCGAAGAATAAACTAAAATGAAACGAATAATTATTCGTTTTATAAACTTTACAAGTACTGAAAATATTGCAGCATATGCTAGAAGAACTAGAAGTTACTTTATAACCTATCTCACAAACGAAAATAATTATCGATTCAACCTAAAACGATGAATCTCTTGAAAAATCTGAACCTGTGTTACCGTAAACTTTCATTGCATACTTCATATTTTATTTATTGTGCGTGACGTTTTAAAAAAATTTAAATCCTAAGATGAAAAATATTCGTAGTTAGCATTTTTGTTGTTATCGCGAAGAATGATATATTATTATTTAGTGTTAAAATGGTATGTAGCTTTTATCATAAAAAATCGATCAATTAGAAATGGATTTTATATTAATAATAGATAATAATCCCTGTCGATTGATTTTATTCATCTTTAAAGCATGATATTGTATTGTATGGTACTCATAATGATGAGGCGTTGTATGTATTTTTAAAAAAAGAATGGCGCAAATCGTCACCAAACAATTTTAACAAAAATGGTATGAAGGTTTTTGTGTATTCTAGTCATAGCTCATGTGTATTAAATTTCATACAACCCCCGCGGTTAAAAAAATGTAATTAGACAGGGCGTGGCGTCGATAGACGAAGCAGACAAGTTCATCATTGTGGAGGAGATTTTTTTGTTTTTCACTTTTATTATTATTTATTAATCTCTCTCAACTATCTACGCTGCGCCATCTCTGGACACTGACACTAAGGACTATCCATCCCTAATTTCTGGACCACTTACCCTTACCAGTGATTTGACCGAATAAAAACAACTTGCTTCTGTAAGTTATCTATTATAGTACTTAGTCTGCCCCTATTCTATATCATTTAAATAATCGTGCATGTATTTACTGTGACATTACAAGCGTGGAGTGCCGATTGTAGATATCTCGTCCTAACTCGGTGAACCATCATACACGGAGAACTGTCGTGAAAAGCCCCTGACAATGCTGTGATAAGTGCTTGGCCGTGGAGCACCTCTTCCGAGGACAATATCCCAAGTCGTTTCGATTATATATCGGATCGGACGGTTTTTGTGACTCGACTTTTTTAAATAATAAATTTCTTACTGTAAAAAAATACATCTTCCAGCGAGCGAGAAGGGTCTTCTCAATAATCTCTTGTCTTTATATTAACAGGGCTTAAATAGATTGACAGCGATCAATATCTTCGAAAGCCGCTTGTGGAAAAGTTCTGGTAGTTTGAAGAATTTCTCATGTTTGTTATACTTCAGTATATTCTCGCTTAAAAGGTGCGGAGAAGTGATCACTGCGGGAACGAAACGCTTTCATCCTAAACTCCTGGTATATCATATGAGTATATGCTGTGGCATTACATATGTGAAGTACTACTGTCACGACTATCATATTATAAGCGATTTACATACAAGTGATTGCGATTCTTTTGAGGCATCTTTTTGTTTAATTAAATCATTTGAAATGTATTCACATTAAATTTCACTAAATATGCAGTGACGGGTTTGTCATTAATCGAACAATAACTTAATTGTATTGTGCTTAAATCAAAACCTTCTCGTGAACATAATATTAAACGAGCTCTTCGTTGGCGTGTGTCTCACCGTACTAGCGATAACTTCAGGAAAGTATCCTTGTTAGATTTTACTGGCTTGTTTAATTTGCATTGTGAGTTGAAATACCTGCCCCCAGAGAGAGGTCGATCGATTGAGGACTCTTATCGATTGATCCCATCCCAAATAAGGGTTGTAGACCACGCAGGACATTGTATTTAGAATACATCGCAATGTTAGTATGTTTTACCTTTACCGATAAAAACGTTGTTGAAAATCTAAGAATAAATCATAAAATTAAAGCTCACAAATAACAAATATGTTACAATTTATAAGAGTGTTCAGGCATATTTTTTTTGAAACCATATTCGCTCCCAAAGTGGAGCATATGGATCTTAATAATTTGAAGGCGTCTTGACAGTTTATTTTCACGATAATTATTTTTCAGACAATTCCTCAACCCAATAATGGACACTCATTGCATGTCCTGCATTTTTATATTTTTAAAAATCCGACAGATGTGGGAACTGAACCCGCATTCCCTGAATTGCTAGATGCATACGTTAACCTTTACACTATTGGGACGTTGTGAGGTATAATTTTATACCTTTAATATTTAAAACTAGAGAGATGTAACTATGGATTTACATATTACGACGAACGAGAAGTTCTCTTCGCAACTAGGCTTGGTATTAACAGATCTTACTTAGAACAGGAATCATTCACCTTTCAGAGCACGTCTATTATCGATATTTGTCTCACGCTCGTTGCGCTACGATATATCTTAGCAAAACGGATATAGCCAGTGACTTGAAAGCAAAAACTTAAATGGGTGCAATGAAATTTTCCCTGGTGGTAGCTACGTTGACGGTTAAAGTGATCAAACATCTGATTGAGATAATTTCTGAGTGGGTTGATACTTATAAAATTTTACTGGGCCACATGCAGTAAATGCGCTTGAAGTTATTACGCTTCGGGATTGTTCCGATTAAGAATCGGTATCAGAACAAGTAAACTGGTGGAGGATCTGATGAAAAAAAGTCCTGGGTAAAGCACGATGCTGGTGGAGACTAAAACACACGTTGAGTTGAACCTCTATTAAACTTGTCGCATTCATATTATAATATTCTTTTTATTGTGAGTGTTTAGTTAAAATAATACGAAACACTTGCGCTGTGTAAAAAAAACTCGAAACAAATGGGACTGATAAAGGGCGAAGTCATGAAAAAAACACAGCCACGAACGAATAAATTAATTCCTTTCCCACACATAAATTTAAATTAACTTCATAAACCTTTCAAAGTCATCCCCTTGATCGGTGAAAAAAAGATCAAAACGAAAAAAGAAAAGAAAAAGAAACACCCACAATAAAAGCAAAAGAAAAAAAACTAATGAACCGAAAAAAAGAGAAGACTGTCTGGAAGGGTTAAATGCAGGGTGACTTGCATACAAGGAAGTAATTTAAAAAGTATTTTTTATCTTGTCTTCGAGCTTAACCTTTTTTGTTTAAATTATAATTGATTTACAGCTTTGCAGGTAGCTTATAAATGTTAAGAAATGATTATTCAAATATTTTGCTCTTCATGTTGAAATTGTTCGATATTATTATAAATGTTTGTCGATAAAATTTAGTTTTTTTCAAGTTAGGCCTAAAAAGTTTATAATTTCTTTCTATAAAAAAAGAATCATCCATTTTAATTTGTCACTTTTAACTCGATAGCGCTTAATATTTTCACACCTTTGTGGAGCACATGGATCTAAGCTGTGTAAAGATAACCAATCCAGATGATTATATAGTCCTGAATCTCCGTATTGTAAGGACTTCGTTCGCGGAGATTTTTAATTCTTCCATATATCGTCGTCAATATTGCAGGAACACTTAACTCGATTTGTTAGTTTAAATCATATTGCAAAGTATAGTTTATGTGTTAATACAAAAATGCACCAATGTAACAAGAAATTTCAAAAAATAAAACTATACAAAGTGACTTAAATAAAAAAATCGAGTTGTGTGTTCCTGCAACATTGGTGACGATATTACGCCACGGTATCCTTTTACACAACGGGTGTAGAGACGTAGCAGATGGTGAAAGGGGAAGTGTGTATTAACATCGCAATAAAAATAAATTAAATCGGTTTATACTTGAGATAAAAAAATAAATTATTGATATTTAAAGATAAAAGCAGTGGTTAATTTCGATTGTGACACATAATGTATAGGCCAAAATAAAGATACTACAACAATTTGGTTCAATTTTAACGAAAAACATAGTGTTTAAATAGATCATACAAAATAATGTTGAATTATAACATTAATAACCTGTAACGGCAATTAAACGAAAAACAATTAAATATATTTTAAGATATTGGAATCACCGTGTAGAAGTTTCGACTTGGAACATGTAACAGGTGCATCTCTCGTCCTCAAAGATTCAGTCGAAGGGTTTTGGTGGAACTTCATCTCTCTCTGTCATTAAAACCCGCCAGCTACTCGTCTCTTTCCTCTAAAATAAGACGGGAGTAAGGGTTTTTTAATGCCAACAGAAATAAAATAAGGAGAGTACCAACAGACATAAAATTATTTTTTTATTTGATGTTTTTATTCCAAATGGTAGCTCTCGGAAGTTATTATTAGAATTAATTAATTAAAACAAACTAAAAAAGGGCAAATGGAGTTTCGCGACAAATTTTACTGTTGTATAAATATTATTTTAATGTTGAATGATAATATAATTAAATATTGTACAATAATTAAGTATTACTGTCGACATAAGGCGTATGTTTTCGGTGAAATTCTCATATTCAAACCCATTTGAGATTAAAATATTCAAATATATCATACTCACACTTCTTATATTATATTATGTAAATATATATATTTTATATATAATCTGAAGATGTTAAATGGTGACACCCAACGCAGGTCATGATCAATATTTAAGGCACAATTTTACAAAACTTATACTTACACTATGATGGCAAAATAATACATTTATTCTAAATATTTATTTGGTTTCGTCGATAGCTATTTCGGTTGTGACATAATTATTCTGACAAATTAGTATTTTCAAGATATTTAACATTGATTTAGTAATTTATAATAAATGTTTAAAACAATAATTGGCAAAAATATTACACGTTTGCCATATAAAGTAGACATTATCCAAACATAAGTAATCGAATTTTGTCAATATTAACCGAAATATCTGTCATGTAGAACTATAATTTATTATAAATATCCAACTATTTTGAAGTGGAGTTTTACGAAGTAAATACTAACTCAAATAACTAATTTTGTTAAACACTAATATTCAACCAGAACTGAATATTAAACACGTAGACAAATAGTTTAAAGTTTTTAATTGGTTTATATAAAACAGTAGAAATTGTTTATTTATTTTGAAGTATTAAGAATGATTATTAATAATTATCATGCGGTATTTTGGCAATTTACTGTGATATATGTACAGTCAAATCCCGCTATAGCGAATACCGAAATAACGAAAATATCACGGCGGACCGGAATAAAAGGTATACCTATTTTACATTCCTTTATAACGAAACAAAGCTGGTGGTCCCACGAGTTTTATTATAACGGGATTTTACTCTATCTAGCTAACTACTTTGTTAATTCACATGTTCTTTCAGGTCGATGAAGTGTACCCAAGTACATCATCTTATGAGGTATGTAATTTCATAAACCTCACCACGCGGCAATCCCATCCCACAAAACATACGAGTCCAAATCGAAACCTATCTCTCTGTTAACCTAGCGAACGGTTTTCACTTTCGTTTTCAAAATATTATTCTGTTTTTTTAGGACTGTAAAAATAGAAGTGGGATGTTAAAAAAAACACATAATTTCAGAAATAAAAACTCGGCGGCCGACGAGGAGTCTTTTATTTTTTTAAGGCAGGCTTTGGCACACATGCTTTCTGAGTGTATTTTTTTCCCTCCTCGCAATTGCTACTGTAATGTTTTCATATGGAATCTCTTTTATAATGTACGCCGGCGGAAAGGAAATGTAAATAATGATATATTTGCTAAGTTACTTACCGTATCTTTCAAAAGTTTATAAATTTTTATATTTGTCGGTCAAATAATATTTGAATAAAATTTGAATAACAGTCCTGCACACTGTTATAATACGCAATAAACTTATAACTTCTATTAAAGCAAATAATTCGGACAATAGTAATATGGAGAGGAATAAAAGATTTTTTTGGTACGTGTTCTTTGTTCATACTCCTTTTCAGTATATTACTCTGGATAAAACTGTCGGAAATTCTGGAATACATTTACTGTGGCTAAAATCAGAAGGCCCGTTCAAATGTTAACTTATGCAGATAATCACAATATGCCTGGAAGTTCTACATCGTTTGCGTGAAGGAATCTAAAGGACAACACCCTGATTTGTGATGAGATAATTCATGGAAATTGCATCAAAACTTCTAACATTTCACTGCTTATTCATGGTGTCATCCAACTACTTCTAATTCCAGAATATGAAAAAAGACATAAAAGACGAGTTTCTACCGACATTGAGAAGATAGAAACAGATTCACTGAAGGAGATAAATACTCCACACATTTTTTTTCGTTTCACTATTAACGTTCCAGGATAGCTTCAAAGATTGGAAAAAAAGGAAAGCACAAGTGTATTATAATAATCATACTTTGCCTCATATGGCTAATACTCGACCGTTACGTTCCATCAAATAAAACAAATTTCATGAAAAATGTTAATTAAAAATTAATATCCATAAAAAATGACCACAATTGTTATTAATATTGTTGAAGAATTATGATATATTTATAAGATTATTTATAATTTTGCTGTCGAAGTGCGGTTGGTCGTATGTCGAGAGAATCGTAACTCGAATTCTAATGCAATTAGCCATTCCAAGCAAGGTATCTTGCATGTTTTTATAATATTGATTATACATATAAATACATTTAGTTAATCGTTTCTAAATTAACAAGGCAGGTCCAGTGGGATGAATGGTGAACTTGGAGAAAAGTTACCAGAACAATACAGTATGCATATCGATCCTGTTTATGCAAAATGCATTAACCCTCACATGACAACAATGCCATGAATGCGGCTTGGTTTCCTTTTCTTGCACGCAAATTTGGTAGGTCTTTCTTTTCTCAAAATCTGAAGCTGAATTTCGACAACAATTTAATATTACGGATTTATTTTTTTGAAAAGAACCTGTATTTAGTTTAGTGTATATCATGATTCTTTTGAATGCGCTATTTAAAATGAGGGTTAATGTATTTTGCCTGAACGTAGTCGATATAATTGCAGTTAGAAAGTTAATACACAAAAATTATTAATGAGTTCGTGGTTTGGGGTTTTTAAACAATGTCGATTACAATGTATGTGATGAGATCTAAGCACGAAGTCTGCAGGTAGATGCTTCTATGGGAGCCACTTTAAATCAATCCGGAAAGTAATCATTGACAAAACTTTGATAAGTCTGGTGATGACATATCGGCCAGAAACATGAATGATCACCGCGATAAATCCCAGAAATGTATTTGATCCAATTTTTGAATGAATTCAAAATTTCAATCAACTGTGCCTAACTTAATCATCAGTATTAATAATCCTAAAAAGTTTCTTCACTTTTGTTGTATGGTCTACTGGACCGCAGCATCCTGGAAGATCGACAGATACTATGTATATGATGCATTCAGTAGAATTGCAAGATGCTGATATAATAATGAATCATAGTGACAAGAAATCTCTAGGCCACCGTACGATGAACATAATTTCTACATGTGGCACAAGCAAGTGTGGCCATTAAGAAATAAAATAAACCGTTGAAACAAATTATATGTAAGTTTTAAACATTAATTAAATAGTAAGTTTCAATTTCTCGTATATTTATTTATTGAATGCTCTTTTTCTAAATAAAATTAAATACAGTGTACTCTCGATTATCTGGCGATAAATAATCCATTTTGCGGACTATCCGTAATTGAAAAAATATTATTATGTTTTTAAATTCGTTTCAAATTTTGTTTCTTAATTATTTTAATACTCATGAAATTTTTCATGCATAAACATTAACACCCTTGTTAAATCGATTTTTAAGCGTTATTTGAGCACAACACTGAGGCATCAAAATTTCGCGTTTTGAGAAAAAAAATGGTAATGTTACACGTACATCTGAAAAAATGAAAGTTTGAATTAATTATAGGCGTATTAGACAGAAGTAAGCCGAGGAAAACTTAGGATAATCATATTGGCAAGCAATGGTGATGGTATAAGTTGAATTACTTGGTACATTGTTTTACATTCAATGACTCAACTTAGATAAATAATTTCTGGAATGTAATCTATCAAATTTGACTTTCTTGTAATACAGTTTGTTATATTTCTCTATCTATCTGTCGCGATCTCTCTTAATCGATCTTAAGCGTATGAAACAGCAGGGGTAAGAAAATATGGTGATATGTCTTTGGTAATAATAATATTCATAGAAAGATAAAATCTTACCAGAGTGAGAAAACAGTTGGAAGACGAGCTAGTGTAAAAGATGTTAAATTTGTATCAGAGTTATTGGGGTGTAACTAATTCTTCGAATTATGCCGATACAGCATGTCCATCTATTCAATTTATTGTGAAATGTAATAGTTAATTAAGTATTTTCTTCTCGTGACATTCGAATGAGAGAGTATTATAAGTATTTAATTTTAACAAACGGTAAATATTTGCTAATAATTGTTGATCGATGTCTCTAAGTTTTCGTAATTATTTAGGTTTGTAGAATCGTCGAAATGAGTATTGAGTATTGGGGGCGAGTATTATTGAATATTTTGAATTTTTATTAAATGATTTTAAAGACGAGAACATCTTCAAATCAGCTGAATTCCAGCATTATAGAAGCTCAATAAATACAGTCTACTATGATCACATTATAATAACCAAGAAAAATTATAATAACGATAGCAATTTATTACGAAAATAAAATATTAAAGAATACGAAAATTGTTTGTTGTCATTTTACTCAATTTCTATGTCTTATGTGAGTTAGAGATATTTAATTCATTTAAATTATATTTTTAATACTGTTAAATGAGGGTAGAACCAGCGAATTGAATGCTCTATTTTAATAAGCAATTAATCAAATTAATTTCTGTAACCATTTCTCCCCGGTAGCTGAGTTGAGTTGTGCGCACGCCTCGTATCCGTTGATTGCGGACTCGATTACAACATCTGTTGATTTAAATTGAGGACTGAATGCCCATTGGGCTTAGCAATTATCCGACAGCCAGTTTTGTGACGTGTTTCCAATTTGCAGAGAAACATACACTCCATTTTCGGAGCGGATAAGGTAAAAAAGGTTCGGTGTCCCAAATAACTTTTTATAAGCGTATGCAATATCCACAACAATGAGTATATTGTTTCGTCTCGATGGCCAAGTACTCTCACCTGTAAATCACATCCCGTAGTGGTAAATAAATTTAAAAAAACTTGAAAATATATTGATGATTGATTACTTTATGATATCCGCTCCAAAAATTGAACTTATTAATATTCACAATGTGAAAACTTATTGCTAACAGATTTTGCTTACAACAATTGGCTGTCAGCTAATTCACGAATCCACTGGGAATCTAGTCATGCATCTGTCAATTTTAACCTCTCCACAGCTAAATGCCCACCGGTAGGTCGCATACCTACTATGCTTACAGCGTCAATTATTATGGGTTGCTTATATTCTAGACTGAGAAAATCTAAAGCCATAAATCACGTAAGTATTTTCAAGGTGTTGCCCTTTTTTAGTTTTTAGAAAATTGCTAGCTTACAGGGAAAAAATTGGTATTTTTTATAGCTTTTAATGGGTTAAAAAAACCTTTAATATCAATTGGATTCGAAGCGTGCGAGTTTATATCTTAGGTACAATTTAATTAATGGAATTTAAAATAAAATATGGGTGTGTATTAGTTATAATTAAAAAAAAAAACTTTCACACTACTTAAAATATGAACATTTAATTTAAGATTTTACGGTATGTAGAAAAAATATACACAAGTTTACAACCCCTGTGCGAGACAGTCATTGAACCCTACACAAAACTTATGGTACTTCATAAAACATAATATATATATATAAATAATACATACGTACACATGACGTCAAAGTCCATTAAAAAACTGAAACTAAACTTGGAGTACTAAACGTGTTCGCAAAACCTTCGGAAAAATGTCATTTAATATCACCCGCTCGCTTAAAATAAGGCTCGTAAAATTACCGCGCTTTTATGGACCATAGAGGATTAATGTCATATCATTAAAATATTTACTTGCCATTAGTTATATTATGTTATATTTTTTATTTTGTATAACTGTTCGCAATGAGAGGTCAGATATTTTTATTAATGTTTTGGCCACGCCATAGATACCAACCAAAACAATAAATTATTTAGTAACCAATTTAAGCTTTAATTGCTCTACAAAAAAGAAATTCATAGTAAATGGCTATGATTCAAATCTTGTAACACTAAATTAAAAATTAACATTTTAATTATGTTTTTAACTTATTAGTTAACTGTTTTGGTTTCAACGTCGTTATCAAGACTAATATTTAAAAAAGTGAGGAAGAAATTACGAACGTCAAACCTGCGATCCGAACATTTACTATAATATCTCAGCCACTAAGGATATTGTATCTGTATGCATAAAACAAAAACTACATTCAATAAGTTATGAGCTATGAACTATCATTCTGCAATTTAATTATTTTTGTTGATAGATATTTCGGTTGTCACCATATTAATAGAGATAAACTTGTTTTAACCATGTTACCTCCGAAAGTGGGGTAAATAGATCTCAATAACGTGCAGACTAATTTTTTGCGAAGATTTTCTGTCGACCAATAGTTCGACCCATTGGAAATATGTTGATAACAAATATGCAGCTTCAGGTTTTTAAGCACACGCCCTTGCCAATCAGCCAGCAAAGGGAAGGTAAAAATGAAGGTATAAATAAGCACAGTGGGTAGGAGGCGCTTTTGTGCAAAAATTTTATTGAATCATCTGTCTACATATTTTTCTCTGATTTATAACCTGTAGATTTTTTAACTTTCTAGAAGTTTTTAAGTGTTTTATACATGTAGCTTTCATTTTTATTGTAAAGATATTTAAATTATGCAAACATGATTGTGCGTCGAAAATATTAACAAATTTATTTAATTTGTTATAAAAAGGCGCCTATATGCTTTCGACGCCCTTGAGCAATGCATAATCTGAACATTTGCATGCCGCGGCATCGGGTAAACATGTGTTATCTAAAAAAAAAAAATCTCCAGTAAAAAACATTGTCAATAACAAGAATGAATTAATTTTCCACTCAAATTCACTCATCGGATATGTATATTATTTGTATTTCTTTTTCAAGCATTTTATATTCATCGATAGTATCATTAATTATTTTTAACTTGTAAAAAAATAAGAGATTGTAAAATTTATCACTGTAGATCGAAAATAAATAAACGTATTGGAAGCACAAAAAGAAAACTTATCATAATCGAAACGTCACGTCGAGTTAGTTTTATTTACTATTCAGCACTACTATTAATGCAGAAATCAACAATCAAACAAATACGTTTATTAATTATTATAATTATGAATAACAGTCAGTTGGACAGGTCACGATGCAAGAAGTGATACTTCTGGAATTCGAGTATATTTAGAAACTCCAGGAGGCACTTGATATTCAACCCGCCTAGGAATGAGATGGGGGGATAATATGAAGATGGATACAGAGAAGCTGAATTCGCTAACTAGAGAGAAGAGATATCTAGTGTGTGGCTATCTAATCACTAATGAACCCAAATAAATTGTATCGTCAAGAAAATTTTTAAATAAGTTGGTAAACATAATGTTTTTTGGTTGAAGAATTCCTATAAATAAAAACGATCACACGATCAAAAATAAAATGGATAAATAGACCACATTATTAATGAATTTCATTGATAGGACGTTGATCCACAACAGTCTGCCTAAAGCACTAATCAACCAAATTAACAGATCCTACTACTGCTAATCTAGGACAGTTCTTTGGAATATTTTCTTTTGCAAATAAAATAGATTAGTTTAAATGTTAAAAAATTATAATTTTCAATGACCATATTATTTAAATTTTTACAATATTTTTACCGACGTTCCTTCCGGTGGCTGATAAAAAATCCTGCATGTTTCGGAGCTGACTGTTTCAGAATCAAGTCTCACAGGTATAGGATTTTAAAAAAATACAAAGATCCAGGACTGGACGCCCTAAGCAAAGCAAAGCTGAAAACCAATTGACGTGATAAAAATCTGTCAAAAATAAATATATACAATACGGAAATTTGTATACTTCATTTTCGGAAAGGTCATCTTCACATTAATAAGTTCCACTTTCGGAGAGGACACGGTAAAAATATATTATTGTCAGTAATTTAAAACATAATTATAGCTGTAACTTTAACGTGATGAGTTTGTCAAATTGTAATTATACAAATTGGATAACACCAAAGTTGATCTGCCCATTTTCAATTGTTGTGAATAATTTGAAAATTCCTCCACGTTTCGGACCAAAACGAGAAAAAATGCGCAAGAAAAAAACATTACAGAGTACATGACTTACCATCTCACTTTGTGAAAATCTCAATAATTAATTGTATCGATATTTGAATGAAAATTGTACGAAGTTTCTCTATTCACTCTGTTGGCGTTTGATGTACAAAAAGTTTGCCCATGGACAGTTGAGGCGGGGAGATATTAAATAACTTAAAAAAACACTATAATTAGTTTCATTTGAAATTATTACGGTATAAAACTCTTTTATTTTAGTCATCAACGGCTTAACAGACAAGTTGTTTCGAAAAAAAAACAATATTTTTAATTGTCTTTAAATAAAAACTTAAATTTTTCACCTAAAAATACGTATAGTTGATAATTTATTGACTGCACTATAATAAATACTGTACAAAATATATAGATGTTTAGCAGCAACATACATAAATATTCTTGATTGGATATAAAAGCTATCATCACCTAGACAGTTTTGATAAAAAAAAACAATAAATTATTCACGCCAAAGCTTTTGTTTGGGGCTTATAAAAGCCTCACAACAACCATTGGATTGAAACAATCGATTTTCGGACGTACGTATTAATGATTCTAAATTTGTGATATCATTTTTTTTGTTTTAATTTGAAATGCTTACAAAATAATTTAATATATTTTTTAACATGATTTAATTTTTGGATAAAACATATCTCATCAGAAGCAGATAGTTTCGATTGAAATCCGAGATCAGGATTTAAAAAAAGCTACACGAATGTGTGCCCAATGCGTTGAAAAGGTGGTTGACAAACAAATCAAGTCAATAAATCTGTGTAAAGACGTCTTGAAGATGCGGAGATCCACATATTTCGATCCTAGAGTGCTTCATATAACTCCGTTTAGATCCATATTCTCCACTTCAGAGCGGAAATGAAAAGTGGCCAAAAAATGTTGGCATAATATTTTGCCTTCATAAGTAAAAACGCTGGTATTGGGATAAGTTCAATTTTGAGAAAAGAGAGTTCATCATATTTTTTAATGCTGCTTAATATGTTTTAATTCGTAAACAAAAATTAGTAGGGCAACGTTTCTAAGAAAGATCTAAATTTTGCAATCCGGGGCTTTAATCTTGAATCATGTTTTATTGTGTTCTTGTTGCGAGAAACTTACAATTTTTGCAAAAGTAAAGAATACGTTTTGACGATTTGTATACAAAAAATGATTTTCTATTTACTTTCTTGCAACTATGTTAAAAATTGCATTTAGTATCCCTCATACTTATTTTATTTTATGATTGTTTGCCATTCGCTACGTTTCGTTTATGAGGGCAGTATTTGTAGTCTGTTACTTAATAGTTGGTATATAATGTTGTTAATGAAGCTAGGAAATAAAAGATGGCGAATGAGTATCTCATTTTTAATCAGTGAGTACGAAAGTTCTTTAATTGGGAAGCATTGCGTGCAGATTGAACAAAAACAGAAATTTATTCATTGTAATGAATATTATGTGGTTCGAGTGGTATTGTCCAAAGTTGTACCTTATATTAAATTGGGTTTTATATCGCTGTTAAAGACGTATAACATGTGGTATTCAAAAGGGTCGGAATTGCTTCAGTAGCAGTTTCCCAACTTCATAATTGGCTCTCACTAGAATTTGTTCATTATTCTTATTTGTGAGCTGATAAAAGAAACTTCGCTCGCTTGTAACGGTGGTCATTTTCAAAAGTTTAAGAAACGCTGCCCGACAGTCTAGTTAAAAAGTCGATTGGCCTGTCAGAGGTGATGGTGTGGTTGTTGCAGAGATTGGTAGTGTTGGGCGGCTCCGATTTAACGGCATCGATTAGCCACGCGATGTGTCAACAATGGAACATCATTTCGGACGTTGCCGGTCGCGTTTTATCCACGCTCCTGCTCAGTGGCTTGTCTTAAATTGTTAACTATTGGGGGAATACTAACACAGAAAAAAAATCATATAAAAATAAATTCAATCAGACTGTCTAACACGGCCAAGATATACATTGAATTCTAGAATATAGCGTAAGCAGAAGAACCAGATATGGTTTTCCTATAGTACTATAAAAAGTAACAGCACTATTGAGGTTCCTTAATTTAACGTAAATTTAAACCAAAAAATTAATTTTATATTATAAGAGAGAGATGAGACGAACACCGTATTGTAATAATATTGTGTTTTACAAAAATGTTCTTTTACTATGCCCTCTCCGTTTATGCAGCATGTGGACCAATATGAAGACTGATTAAACAGATTATCTATCACAAAGTTAGTTGTCAGATAATTGCTCTGCCTCAACATTTGTCCTGTATTTTTAAATATAATTACGTTACTGTGTAATGTGCGAAAGTGAGACAAAGCTACAAAAAATGGCATTGGTTGGATAGAAATAGCAATAATCTAGCGATGAGGCGAACCAGAAAGATGTGCAACCGCCAAAGCGCTCCTAATAAAAAGCTTATAAAAAACAGGATTTTAACACACTGTATCCGGCGCTGAAGTGCATTCACTTATCAACTCGAAGCTTTGAAATAAGACAGTACCTGTTTCTTAGATATCATTTTGATGTTATTCAATCTTAAAGGTTAACATGCGCAATGGGCACTCTAAGGCCAGAGATTGTTGGTCCAAATCCCACTCCTGCGGGACCTTTACAAATCCAAATATGCATTATGGGTGGCCAATTAGTTGATAAGTTGGCTGACAACTAATTATTATGAAAATAATGTATCGAAATAAGTCTGAGCAATGTGGAAATCTATACCTAGTTCATTTATTAAGTGATCATCTTCGCACTGTTGCAATTTATATGCGCCACTTTCAATCCTCAATCGTTACTGATTTGGTATACTTTTAAATACGTGAAAGTCCTTTTAAATAAGAGGGCAGATGAGTTTGAAGATCTAGCTCAATGCATATGGAGTATTTTTAAGAAGAGCTCCCAGTTGGGTTCTGTCACTGATTCCCATTTTGTCCGGTGCGTGGCGCGGTACTCCGTGTCTCTTTCACGCCTCGACTTGTGAATTTCAAATTATTTTTGTACCGTTCATTTCCTCCCGTAAATGAGATTAAAGCGCCTGTAAGTGATGAGACGGTTTTTTTTTCAAATGTCTTTCGGTTCGGCGGTGATTACCTGACAATTGAACGGTGACATTGTACATCCGTGTTGAAGATGCTTCATATTATGCATATTAATGACGTACTAATTCTATTTATAAAACGACTATCAATACTTTAGAGTATTAACCATGCCCGATTCCAAATGTGGCATTTAGATGGAGAATGATTGTTCCCTTTGCGATTTCTGAACGGATCACACGGTCCTTTAATAGATTTTATTAACTCTCGAACCAAATAAATTCAAGATAACACTATAGCAAAATGATTGCAGCAATCACTTGAAAAAACGACACAACTTAGCAAGAAATTAATGTTGATTATTTTTAATATCGACTTCTGTTTGTTGGTACATTTACTTTCTCTATTTTGTAGTCACTTATTTCACTCAAACAGTACATTTGCAATACGTCTACATGTTAAACCATATTAAAAAATATTTATCATTCATTTGCTAGTTTATTTGAGCCCATCTTCTAGATACAAAACTTACTTGAATAATATATAAAAAAATGCATAAAAATAGAATTTTCTAAAACATGATAAAAGTATCGATTTAAACTACTATTAGTATTGTCCTTTCATCACCATCTGGATTTTGAATACATTTTGCCTTACTTACGGAACGTTTTAACACCCTCAATTAATAATTTTCTCCAATAAAAATATATAACCCCAGTGTTATATTTATATATATATATATATTTCTCAATGTTTATAACAAATTTTTTTCATTCCAAACCTAAAGTAATGTGTCTACAGTTATCTCACTCATTAGTCACTGCATCCTCACATATTATTATATAATATTTAGCTCCTAATACAACCTATCGCTAGAACTTGCCTTCAAAGATGCCCGAATCTCTCCTCTGTAGAAAAGGAAAGCTTTATATACCCCTAACAGGTAACAGGAAACGATTGATCCGTTCTTTAATCTCCGATTTCCTCAATAAATCAAACCGTCTCACCCCAGTATTCGACGTAGGTATCTGTTTTCAATGCTCAATATACGAATTTTCCGAGTATTCGTCAGATACTATGATTTACCACCTTTCCCTTTACATCGATTAAATTATTCATCAAACTTTTTTTTTAATTACATCGAAAAGTTCAATGACCAGATGTCGATCTACATTCGTCCGCCGGAAACACAAGAAAGGAAAGGAAATATCGCCGTATTACTGGCAAAAGACGTTAAAGAAAAAAATTAAGATTTGAAACAATCGAGTTTTAACGGTTAAATCTCTCTGTTAAATTCATTTTACGACAATTTCTTAATGTATAATGTATATACCTTAAGACTTTGTCGTAAAATGTATTTAACAGAGAGACTCAACCGTTAAAACTCGATTATTTCAAAGGTCACTTTTTTACTTCAACGTCTTTTACCAGTAAGTAATACGACGATATATTCTATCAATACTGTGATTTTTTATTTAATTTTTCCATACAAATAAAAAAGATTTCTCTTTACGTCCAAATTATAGTATAAAGTTTAATATATATATAACGTCTCCTTGATAACCGAGCTTGTGTAGAGAGGGTTCAAATCCCACCACTATAGAAATTTTAAAAATCCAAACATGCAGGAGATGTCCATTGACCATTTGGCTGACAGTCCATTCTTATGAATGAAATTTTGTTAAAATAAGTTTTGACAATGCGAAGATCTATATATTATACTTGATTTATGAAGTAGTCATTTTCACATTGTTGAGATCTATACACCCCACTATGAGAGCGAATATATTATATTTAAAAAAATATCTAGTTAATAGATACATATAAGCAATTTTCAGTTTAATGGAATCCGAGAAATCTGTTGTTGATAACAAAAATAATAGCTTAAGAATAATATGTACGTTTCAAAAAAAAATCAATATTCTTTTCATATAATTTGGTAAATTAAAATAGACACAAGATTTCTAATGATTCAATTCATGAGAAAATCAATTAGTAATATGAAATTAGTACCACGCATATAATGATATTAAATATACTCAAGTAATTTGTCACTTTTTTGTCAGTAAGTATGTTTCATTCTGTATCCTGTTTCTCCATAGCAGATAACTCTATCAATTGGTTCTTGGCTCGCGGCCATGCGGCAAATGGATTTATAATAAAGAAGTCATTATGCAAACAATCGGACGGACATTTTTTTTCTGATTTCGTTATTTTAAATACAGATGTTATTAACAATAATTGAGATGATTCAGAAGTGAATTTCAATCACTAGAAAAAAATGCTACCAGCTACTTAACTTGCACACGAATACCAGTTAAAAAAAACTTTTTTGCCACTGCACAAGAATAGTAGACTGTTGTTAGAATTGATAGCTTTTTTTCGAAATAAATGACTATCCAGTTAAAATAAGTTCGTCACACTTGTTAGCAAAGATTTTTTTGTTCATCGAGATTAATCTATTTACTTAGAATTCGACAAATTCAGGCCAATTAGATAAAGCTCGTGCTTTGAGCAGAATAACGGGCATCAGAGATTTCGATATTTGTGCGTAATGTAGGCGAACATTTTATATTATTACGATTTTACTACAAACAAGGAGCGTCGATAACAAACGATTAAGAAGCACCGCAGTAATATATACCAATACATTATCTGAAAGCATACGTGCGTATGCGAAGAATGTAATGTGTGTGTGTGTGTCATATTTAATATATTTATTGCATATTTAAATCCATAACTGTTATACCCACGTCAAAAGTCATTCGGCTAATTAATTGTTTTCTTTATCCTGAACAATTATTGCTAGTATTGAAAAGAGGGGATTTATATAATGTAAGTTTTTATGTTTATAAGAATAAAATTGAGCAGGGAAATACGTCAGTGATATTGTTCGTACAGCTTTCATTTATGTATGTATAACTTTGATAGGCGCGTTTTTTGACGGCATGGCAGTGAAGAAAACACAAGAATATATTGTATTCGTATAAATAATAAATAATTGGTAAGCAAATACAAATTAATTTAACCATTATAGTCAAAGTTACTCCGTAAAAGCGGCTAACTCGAACTAATATATTATATTATAATATGACAATTTTCCATTCATCCTTTTTCAATATTCCTTTCAAACATCTTACAAATTAATCTCATAAATAACGGCAACCAGCTCTGCATGTATTATTATTATATTTTAATATCTATGTATCTACAATTTAGAAACTTTTAACTCGTGACAATGTTAAAACGGACAAATTAATGAAATAATATTCAGGCTATGGTAGGATATAACAAATTAACTAACATATATACGAGATTATTTTACCACGTCTACACCGAAAGTGCAGTATATGAATATCTGTAACGTGAAGGTACCCACTCTAGAAATGGAATATATAGTTCCCATAACGTGAAAACTTACTTGTTTTAACAGATTTTTTTATAATAACTAATAAAGTCGATTAAACATCCAGCCTTGCATCTTTGAATTTTTTTATTCATGTACAGTCCTTATACAAGCATTAAATTTTTAATATCCGGAAAAGTGTGTTAAACATATATTTTTATTAAGATGTTTCTATTCAATTATATTAAATGAAGAAATATAAAATCAGAAATACATTTCCGTGCGTGTAAACTAATGTATTATCAGTTATCAAAATAACAAGATAGTAGTATTAATTATCTTACATCTTTACTGAATTAGGTGTACATTTTTTTATAAGCACTCTAATATAAGTATACACACTTTTAAATGGTACGTTTTTTATATGAAAGAGAGATCAGTTCTAGTAATTAATTAAGACGAATGATATATTAATTAACGTCGATATATTTTTCGTCTTTAAACAGATAGTTTGAAATAATTGATTAAACATATCTGATAACATCATACTCGATACATATAAAAACGAAATGTAACGGTTCTAAAATGCTAGTAAAATATACATGGGAACATACAATTTAATCAACAATTTCACAATAGTTGAACGGTTATATTTTTTTATTAAGAAGTAGTCAATTTATTAGATAACAGTTGATCAATTAACACTTTCTAATGGACGAAATCAATTATAGTGTTGTTTAATACATTTAATATTATAGATGAAAGAAGTATAATTGAGAGGTATATTTCAAACTTATTCTACTATGCCAAATATTTAAAGGAGAATATTTTGAAAAAATATTTTTTGTATAGAGTACCAGTATACAAGACAAATATCTTTATAATATATAACGAAATTTTCAGTATAAAGTATGTTTTTTGTTGTCCCGAACAAACGTTCATATATGGAACAGTATTTTTCACATATCTCAACAAAAGGAGAGGTCCCACGAAATTAACCAGTAGAAAAAAAAAATGTTGAAAAACATGCTATATATATTTGTTCTGTAAATATTCTCCTTTAAAATTTAGCATAGTGGAATTAGTTCATTTTGGAAATAACCTTAATTATTCTCCTTTGAACAAAACCGTCCTGATTTATATACACCTCTGTTTAAAACCTTCCCTGACAAAAAAATTCCAAATAATCCACGGCATTAGTTTCGGCTAGGACAGGTTAGGTTAGGTTAGGTTAGGTTAGGTCTTTGCATTTAAAGTTTT
Source organism: Rhyacophila evoluta (assembly GCA_022683975.1). Classification (NCBI taxonomy): domain Eukaryota; kingdom Metazoa; phylum Arthropoda; class Insecta; order Trichoptera; family Rhyacophilidae; genus Rhyacophila; species Rhyacophila evoluta. Next base: position 2,025 of record JAGVSQ010002510.1, on the reverse strand, counting down.
ATTTTTTTTATGTGTACAGCTGTTTTTTTCCATGAAGGAATTTAATACTGATATTATTGTCCAAAACTAATTGGCTTAGTGCAAAATAAATTTAAATAAAGATACATAATTATTATTTCTTTTATTGATCTAGAATTTTGAATTCCCCGAAGGATGTTACCATCTCTTAGTAGTCTTCATAATAGAATTCTAACATTTTGGAAAACCGTGACATACACAACATAAATCCTATAAGATATATTCAGCTGAAAGAAGTGTCTTGCATTGATCTGGAAAGAAGTTAAATGATTGAAGAGATGAGAGTATCGCATCATAGCTATATGCTTCACCCAAGAATCGACCATAATTTAACTAAAGAAAAGTTACTCGGTTGGTTTTCGTTTAACTACCAAAAATAATATCAAATGTATTAAATCAAATGAAGCCAAACTATAATTTTGTGAAGATAACAACACGTGTGATGCACGTTTGTCATTTCAACTGAAAACAAAAATACCGTGAGAACTTCATATACGAATGCATTAAGGATGCACAATTTGAAAAAAAAAGTGGTCCATTTTAGTGTAAAGATATCAAAATACGCCACTACACATAATATCCGTTCCTTTAGTGAAACATATGGATAACTGATTGTGTCTTACAGAATCTCTATCGTTCGTCAATATAATATTATATTATATATGTGCCATGATTCTATTATCCCGTAGCTCTAAAAATATGTCATGTAATTTAAGTAGTATTTGGCGATTTTCTGAGACGCTGAAATTCAGGTAAAATTGAAACTTTCTGAGGCATCCACAGCATGTGGCAGAGATTAATTCTCGTAGTGATAAGTGGATATATAGTACGTTTTTTATAACCTCATTTCAAACAATGCTATAACAGCGTAAGTGGGACACCGTGGGTAGATGGCGCCCTTACGCAAAAAAAGATCCTTCACCCCTCAAATTTTCCTGAAATAATTTTTTTTTCGAGGCTGTATTTTTGGAAAAGTACATAATAATACAGAAAATATGTAGTACTAAATTATATACATAAACTGAATTACCGTATAACTTACGCATTAAATTTCTAAACCTTTTCTATGTGTTTAGTATGTGTCTTAAAAAAATGTAGTAGCCTTGTATTAATTATGCAAATATCATTACATATAGAAAATAATGGCGCCCATCACATTTAAACGCCTCTGTTGAGTGCACAATCTGAACACTAATACGGCTCGGACCTGACCAGCGTACCACCCGTATTCAACGCAACCATCAGTTCTTAGTAGTAGCCCGTTGCTTTGAGTCTTTATTAGGTGCCGTACTTAGAATAACAAAAAATATTATAATATACATAGAGCAGAAAATATATACATATCAACTGTAGAATGGAAATAGGATGTAATCTTCAGTATATTCAAAAAAAATTCTATGCTTATTGAGTTAATATCAAATTGGGTGAATAAAATAACAGTAGTAGTCCACGCGCACTTCAATGCTGTGTATATTTCATATTTTGACTTTGGCCCAAAATAATTAAACATACGTTTTTTTGTGTCTCCTGTACAATTTGTTCTATGTGGGTTACGTCCTTTTTCCGTTTCACTGTTGATATACAAGGGTGTATATCTGTCAATTCTTCGTCTTCCAAAACGTTGAACAGTAGCAACGTAAAATTTTCACATCTCATTTTAACTGTCATTTCTAGATCAGCTGTACTTTCAACTTTGACATCATGGTCGATGATTGACGAAGGACTAAGAATAATGTATACATGCAAGTATTCAAATCAATTTGTAACAATACGACGAATACAATTAATTTGAATAAAGAAAGGGGTTGTAATCTACCACAGCTAAGCCCAGTTATAAAGGTAGTATGATATAAATAACAACATACTTTCTTATTGTATTTTACTAAAATCTATTGTATTTTAATAACGATTCTAAGTAGAACTCTTTACGGTGGTTGACTTGTAGTCGAATACATCCTGAGTTTCAATAACAAAACTTACATACAATATTAAATATATGTAATACAT
>JAGVSQ010002509.1:6090-24406 GCA_022683975.1 Rhyacophila evoluta | reverse complement strand
TAGTAATGTCATTATCACTATCATCGCTACTTTCAGCATACGCGTTTGTGTGACAAGTGCCACAAAATATGTATGATTTAAAAAAAATGTATTTTTTTCTTACCGCGTAAAAGCGAAACCGCGTAAAATGGGTACCGCGCAAATCGAGGGATGAGTATATATATTTATATATATTTCTAGCAATACAAAAACTTGAATAAAAATAATACATTTAAAATATATCCAATGTCATCGAATGTAAAACTTATGCGTGCTATGGAATAGGTGGCCGAAATGCTTTCTTTACTTTTCTATTCGTAACAAATCTCAAGTTAGATGGAAAATCCTCTCAATTTCGTTTGTGTCACCCGTCTTATTGTTTTCATCATCGTTATTACTTTACTTTACTCTCAGTATCCGCATGCTTTTCTCTCGCATTCTTTTCTTCCTGTTTCCTCTTCTTTTAGTTACTACGAGACTGAAAATATCTGACGCAGATTGTAACAACAATTTTAATAATGCATAACAATTATTATATTTATTCAAAATTATCTTCAGCATAATTATATTATAACTTTCACTTAACACAATATCACGAATTTACTTTTATTCTTTAAGCTCTGATTCATACAATATATACCGTTGTATGAACTCTCATTGTTTGTAAATAGAATACGAAACCTATTTTGGTCACTGATAGATAAAACATTTATGCTTACAGATAATTAAAATAAAATAAACATTTGAAAAAGTGTTTTCTTAAATAAAAGCGAGAGATTTTTCCTTGTGAGATTATTTTTAGTATCTTTGAGCAGGTCAGTAATATAAAATACTTATAAATATATTATATTTATAGATAGTACTACAATATATTGTTAGAAGCCGGTCATAAACTAACGTGTATTTTATTCAGTATTGTAGATGAGCCGGTTCATCAAAAAAAAATTGCCATTCTCTTGAGTGGAAAATTTGTGAGTTTTTGCTAAATTATTCTTGCTAAGGACAGATTAATAGAACAGCATAAATTAACCTCGACAAATAAAAAAAAGGTTAATTGTTTATGTATCTTAAATATACTTATTGTAGACTTAAATATATTTTAAATACAATGCAATATTTTGATTTTTTTATCTGACATATCTTAAATGAAGATTTTCAATTTTTTTATATCATGTCTTTCTATTTAATTTTGACTACATAACCACAGATTCAATAAATAGAGAGAAATAAAATTTAAGACAACCTGATTCTTATGTTTTTTTTATTCAATGAAATTATAATTTGTTTTAATTAATTATTTAAATATTTTATTATTTTATTTCAAATCAACGTTGTATCTATTTCAATCCGCATATAAAACATTAACAGATCAATAATCAAAAATGTATTTGGAAGCGTAAATGCAAATATTTATGGCCATTTTCATCTAAAACCGATTTCAAGAATTCTCATCATGTAATGTGAAAATCAAAATACAATATGAAATAAGCCTCGTCTAAATTATTTGAAACAGTAATGTTACCTACGCATAATTAGTACAATACAAAATTGCGATCTATTATCATATCAATTATAAATTAAGTTTTAGCTAGCACATAAATTCAATGCCATGACAACATTCACAACAAAATATACACTAGTCACTGATACATTCTATTCGTTTAATAACGATGGAAATACATAATGAAAACTAGTTTTAAATATTATATAGTTTTGTCAATAGCCGTTGTGGTTGTGACATCAATATCTAAAAATATATTGTCCTAAAAATATTGAAAGATGTGTATCAAACGAATAATAGTGACCAACGGAAATAGCCATCTATTATACATCTTCTCAGTATATTAAATGTTACTTTAGAGGAATTTAATTATTACTTAAAAGCGAATCCCTTGTTATAAAACTACTTTTATTTTATCCATAAATTATTGATAAGTTTTTCTTCCAGTTTATAAAATTACTGTATCGTATCATAAATATTTCTGAAAAAAAGAAAGTCTCATAATATTTAATATTTTGTTGTAAAATATAAACATACACTTTAATTAAATCTAAATATAAATAACAACGGTTCTCCTCCTATAGTTAATTTATCAATTAATTATTATATTTACCATGTATGTTTTCATTGGATCTCATTTTCTATAGTATAGAAACGAATACATAATAAATGGTGATAAATATCACTTGTGTTATGCTATAGTTAGAACAAAATACAAAAACCATGCTTTAACAATAACTGTGTGAAAGCATATCCTAGGTCCACGTGATACATTTTTTTGTTTTCGTGAAAATTTTCCTCGTCATTTTTGTCACTTTTATCTCATCCTCAGTCACTCACGTTATCTCAAATTATTCTTTTATCAATCACAACTAAAACAATTTCTGTCTGCCTCTCTTCCATACATTTATATATATTTTTTCATTTATATATTGAACAATATCAATCATACTGCTGTCAGATTAAGAAAAAACAGTTGATAATCGATTACTAAAATTTGCTAATTAACTTAATCATTGTTGAAAGAAAACAATTATTTAATTGATAACAACGATTTTTATTTTATATTACAGATTAATAAATAAAAAAAATACATTTTTTCGTATATCTGTACTGTTTGTGTGTTTTTCTAAAATAAAATTAGGACTCACGTGACAGTTTTTTTTTTTTTTTGTTATTATATGGAAATAAGAGAAATAATATAGAAAAACTACCAGCATCTAAAATAGGGTATTTTTAATTCACCATATGTTTAATTATATTACTCGAATTAAGGTTTGGAATCAAATATTTATGTACAAGAAAAATATTGTACTTACATATATAGTCGAGTAAATATTTTTAGTTCTTCCTTAACCATCGGAAACATAATTTGATATACGATGTTCATTTATCAGAAGTCATGAACATCTGCTGTGCAATATTAGAAATGCGGTTGTTTGTCCCGTTGCTGGAACTATTGCTGTACAGAATACGGTTGTGTACAACTGACTACTGCACTACAGGATTCAACGTATACAATAATACGAAAATAATAGTGAGCTCTTAAATAGGGTGCACAGAAAATGTGGCACCTTTTGTATTTTATTCTAATCTTTGAATTGCAGTTGGCGGGACTTAAACACTATGTAATATTTCTTGAAAATAACCAAAAACCAACAAATAATATGAATCTATTTTTTAACTGCAATAATATATTTACAAATATTATATAATACATAAATAAGTTGAAATATAGTATATCCGAGTATATTAACACATGGCTAACGGGGCGCACAAATTTGTGCGTTTCAGAAACCGTATGTTACGGCGGTGTGCAAATTTTTGTGCTCGTCGGTAACATTCAAATTGTTTTATAAAAATCACACGCTTGGCTTTATTGATACGCGCTGCATATTTTGGAGTTTGTGGACAAACCTTAGGTTGATTAATCAATGCGTTCCAATTTCATACATGTGTGTCACATTTTTTTTAAAAATATACCCCGTAAGCCATGTGTTAATAAGTGACCTACAGTACGCAAAAGCGATTATTGCTGTTGTTTATCCATGTTTTTTTATAATTTAACTATTTTATTGCTTGGCTGAAAAGAAATATTTTGTTGCGAGTGGCGATAGTCACGGTTCAAACTTTTATCAAAATCAAGAATATTTTATTGATCGATAAATCAACTTCAAATTGAATTTCAGTATTGTTTAAAATCAATGTATATCAGCCTCCGTGGCGCAAATGGCAGCGCGTTCGGCTGTTAACCGAAAGGTTGATGGTTCGAGTCCATCTGGGGGCGTATTTTTTATCCTATTAAAAGTTTTGTTTGAAAGAACTGGAAATATTTTTGATATCACTTTTAATCTATTTATTTTTAAAATCCTTTTTTTCCTTGTATATATTTAATGCTTGTACATCAAGATACAAAGTAAGTATTCATATGCATATATTTTACAGGAACCTTTCGAGTACCGCGTATCCGTCAATGGTAAAAATAATACGTATTTTACGTTTTCCGGGACTGCCGGGGTATCGCCATTTCTATTAAAAAAGGCATTGGTAAAAAGGTCACGTCAGAACCTTTTTCTACATAAACCTATCCTGACCTCTGACACTATGTAAAAATAGCCAATAAAAACGACTACCTGCTGTTAAGGTACTCTCTTTCCCAAGAGAGGGATCACTTTGCTGAGAACAAAGTTAATTCCTTTTAAAGGGTCCATAAGGAATTTATTCGTGGGTGCTATAAACATAAGGCTTGCCATATAAACGAGCCTCGCACACTGGCATTTTATTCAAAAGCTAAGAGAATTCTGATGAGAAATTTTATTTTATTTGTTTTTGAAGAAATTAAATGAACTCCCAGTTCTTATTATAATATGTTCAATAATAGAACACTTACAAAGGCGTTTCATACATTAAATACGCTATATTATTAATTAACGTTCAATTTACATCATTTTACTATACAACTCATTTTATTTATTTTTTGACGAATGATGCGTGATGATTTTTTGACGAATGATGATTGTTTTATTATCATTTATTTATTGAATATTTTAAAAATATTGGACAAGTTTGATGCACATAACATAGAAATCTTTTTCTTTAACTTATCATAAAAAATAAGCGAAAAAATTTATCTTATATTATTATTAAGTATAAAACAACATAACTCGAGACAATTTTGACATAATCTTAAGCGGGCCTTAACATTTAACAATAATAATAACATTTAAACAAAAGCTGTTCACATGATCATTCTCTGTTATCCTTACTATATAAAGATTCTTCTCCATTGTGGTAACACTATGAATATTACCAAAAGAAATTAATAAAGAATCTATTTTATTGTAGATGAATATCTAAAAAATGCCTCTTAGTATCCCATTTAGTTAAATAAAGTATTTCATCAAATACAATGTCCAGTTTGCCAGCCGCAATCCGTGAGGAAGGCAACGTCTGTTTTTCCTCCGTGACGAAGGCGACCACTTCATTAAATCTGTGTTTTTATGTCATAGACTACGAAACATTTTTGACTTGATATACTGCCAACATTATTCAAAAGTGAAAGCATTCTACGTAAGTTATACTTAAGTACACTTCCAAACGTTTTAATATTACATATGAAATATTCTAAAAAATAAATAATCCTAATATATTTTTAACAACACAAACTCCCTTCAAGTTTTACGTATTTTGTATAATATATATGGATATATTTCTATCGTTGACAAGTATTTATATCAATTATGTAAAGTGCTATAAAAATATGCAAAAGGATAATAATGGATTGTGTAAATATATAATTATATGTCTGTGTGCACATATATTAGATTTTAATTACACGTTAATCTTTATTATAATTATTAGAATATTGATGTGCTTCTGTTAATATGAATTGTTAGTAAAATAGATGTTCAGAAACCATATTTAAGCTCAACTGCTGCTGAAAGCCGGACATAATCCACAAACTAGTGATGTATATGTTCGCTCACTGTCCACATATAATGTAGCCTGAAGATGCCGAAAGGCGAAACCCGGGTTGCTAACAGTGATCTTACATGTGGAAGTTTACCAGTTTTAATTAATTTAGAATTTAAAATCAATATCCATCAAGCACCATCAGTCGAAAATATTCATTGAACTAGTGGTCAATTAATAATTACATTATTTCATCATATCTAAGAGAACGCAATATATAATATGATTACATTTAGTGTTGCTAAAACAAAAAATAATTAAGCCGGCAAAAATAATTTAACGTAGACATTGAAATGAAAAAGATAAACAGACTGACGTTCAACAATAAATCAACCACAAATAATGATCGACATAATATAATATGTTTCTAAAAATATTGAGTATTGTGTGTATAGTATTAGCCAAATAACCATTGGTAAAATTGAGACTGCTACAATAATATCTTAGAATGTGCTCGTTTAGTTAGTTTTTCTGGCATTTCTTACAGTCTCACACAGACAACCGGACAATAGGACGACTAATCAATAAGTATTCTATGAAGCCTTTCTATGTGCAGCTATACATTAAATAAATCAATAAAACAGTATTATATTCACGCATCATGCAAGTTTGATCGGTAAAAGAAAACTGTTTTCAGTTAAAAAAGTTAAAGTTAAAAAAATAGTTGAAACCTTTTCCTTGTAAAAATATTTGAGCATGATTTCTATTATTTCTAAGGCTTTCTCACTCCGACCAATAGTACAAAACTACTAAGAAATGATTTCTATCATATTAAATTTCTACACTTTTGTTAAGCCAGCATCAAAAAATCTGTATGTATGACATACGAGTATACGAGTATATAATGTATGGTTAAAGTAGTGTTGATTATTATTGATAATGTCTTTATACTTATTTTATATTTTGGTACAAAATTGAATAATTCAAGTCATTCTTTCCTTATCAAAATGTGCGTTTCAGCTAATAGCCAAAATTTTAAAAAAACGATAAAACAGCTTAAAAATATAGAACATGTATCACTTATTAACAAAAAGAAATTTTACGTAATTATAGGAACGGTTCATACAAAGTCTTAATAAAAATTCAATATTCTTCAAATACAATATATAAATGATATTACTTAAGATAATCAATCATAAGACAGAATTGGACCTGGAAAAAAACTCAGCTCTATGAGTTTTTACTTTTAGGGTTCATAAAAATATAAAATACAATCTTGTAATCTTACTTTACTGCTTCTTATATTGTAGGATTTTGAGGATCTTTTTCATTTAATTGTAATCCTTCATATTGTTCTTCCGTCGTAAATAACAAAAGCAATCCTCGGTCAATTGTCTTTCATCCAATAATCGAGTGAACTCTAAGCTGTACTTTATTTTATCAATTGACTTATAAGATAAAAAGACTGAGTGTACCACTGGCAAAAAAATTGAAAATATTATTTCACCAGCTTTCACGTTAAACTTGCGTTAACATAACGAAAAATACTCATTTTTTGACATTAAACATTTTAGCATATTTATCACCATATTTTTTTTTCAGAAGATACTTTTATCCTCATTTTAAGTTTATATATTCAAAAAATGCCAAAAAATAGTGCTAAATTAATAATAGAATACATTATAATTAATTAATAGCAATCCGGGAAATGCGGGTTCGATTCTCCATCTGTTGAATTTTTAAAAATCTAAAAATCAGGACTGGATTACTCACTGGGTTAAGAATACGTTTGACAAACAATTCTCGGGAAAATAATTTTTTAAGACGTCTTCACATTGCGCAGATCCATGTACTCCACTTTCGGGGTGGATATCTTCACACGGTGTAGATTCATATGCTCCGCTTTGGGAGCAAACATGGTATATATAAAAATATATATAAGTCAATGTCTTATATGGTTTTGGTTTCCCATATTTAATTTTCACTCAGTGACTTTCAAAGTATCAGAATATTTCTAGGGATTATCAAAACATTATATTTAATGTATTTTAGGTACAGTGTCTAAAATATGGCTTTAATTTGTAAAATAAAAATTAAAGGGATTATGTGAATTATTGCTCATGTTTCTTTCAAAATAATATATTTAGTCAAAAAAAACTTGAAATAAAATATCTTATAATATATTATGATAAGTGAATCACGATAACCAATAAATATTTTACACCCACTATTCAGAGATTTTAGTGTTAGTAAAAAAGTACTATTAAAATGTCAAAAGACGTTACGATAAAAAATGAATTACTCTCCGCTTTATAATTCCAGACGTCTCACTTGTATAGTGAGGCCTTTGTCAGTGTATTCGTTATTGTATTCTTGCGACAGTCGAATACTGTCGAGTCGATTTATATTGTAGATACAGATCGCTACCCTCACGATTTTTTATAACAAAACCTTTTTTCATTTCCGCCTCAAAAAATCAAACCATAAGAGGAAAATATATCTTCTTTGTCATATCACGGTCACTGATGGACACAGCCAACGTCGTTCGTGGTCCTTGCAGATAATGGAATTGACAATCACTGAATATAATAATACTTCCCGTCAATTTCAGCTTTAAAAAAGATTTCAATAAAGAAACTATTAGAGTATTCGCATTCTATAGCAGTCGTCAAAGACTTTATAATTAAAAACATAGCGTCTATAATTTATTTTAGGTTACAGTCAACTAAGTAGAATAAAGAACAAAAAAGTGTTTTTTAGGAAAGTAATTCTGGTGCCAAAAAATTCATTAACTCTAAAGAAAAAAATCTGTAAGCATGTTATGCTTCATACTTTTATATTTTTCGCTGGAATTCAATAGATTAGCTTACGGTTTATTTTAGTAAATCAAATCAAATGATCTTTATAATCTTCTTCAAAAATTTTTGATACGTTGTGTGTCTTTCAAGTTGTGCCACAATCAATATAACATGTTACAAAAAAATATTTCTTATTATTTTAATTTTGAAATTCTACCCTTTGGTATTTCTTCCGTTGTTAACTTTTTGTTTTTCATCTGATATGTTTTAGCTTACAAAATTATTATTTATATATACGAGTATATTACAGTTTTCAAGCCATTTTATTTTAAATATAATTTTAACATTAATTTTGGCAACAAATCTATTTATGGTCCACTTATTTCAAATTTTAATTGTAAAATCAATATAAAATCTTTTATGTCATTGAAGTTTCAAATACACTGGCGTACTTGTAAGATTTTAATACGAGTAACGGGTAAACAATTTATAATTATTTTATTATCGATTGCTACCATATATTGATATATTTTTTCTTGGCTTAAAACCTGTGATCAATCTATCAGTGCGGCAATCAAAATGTCTAATTGGAATTATTTTACATGCTTTAATAATAATGGAAATATGAATGCATAAGAATACAACAGAAATTACCATGGAGGTAGGTTTATTGATATATAAACATCTATTAAGACGTAATTTTTATTTTGTAAGAGAATCAATAGCTTTCCTGAAAAAAGAGTGTTACTGAAAAAGCAAAAATAGCAACTGAGGACGTGAAAAGTTGCTTTGTCATTTTGAGACAGAATTCCATTAAATGTTGCGACGCCTTTAAACCAGAACACTCTGGAGTTCAAATTGTAGGTTGCTGGTAAATACTGTCCATTTTATGTAGAACGAAATGTAATACCAAATTTCTGCTCAATGACTATCTAGCGGGAAATTCCCATTTTTTACTAATTGTAAGTATAGTATTTAATTTTTTAAATTAAAAATTCAAACAACCGAGTAGTTCACTGTTATCAGCAAAAACATATGATACTTATTAATCAAGTAGTTTTTATTTTATTATTTTGAAATTTCACTTTTTCTATACACCATTTTAATTTATAAAATTCATTGATGCTAATAATAATAATATATTTAAATAATACAAAATATGCAAATACATTAATAAGTATAAAACATTAGCCCCGACAATATTAGACAATATTAATATCTAACTAGTTTAAGTTAATTAATTATAATAGTATCGTATCAAATTCAAGAATTGAATATTGTGAAAATTGTATAAAAAACTAGGAATATTAATTAAATTATTATAAAATCAGCTCTTGTTATTCCTGTTTTAAGTTTATAACTTTACATTAAGTTTATAACTTCAATGTTCGTGCTATTAATTCATGGTTTAGAAATGAAGATTTTATATATTATATAGTTAAAATAAAAATAAAGTCATTTGAAAAAATAAATATACAATACTAAAAAGTAATACTCACAACATGTCAATTAATGATTCGTAAAATGTCTCAAATAATAATGAGCAAATAAATAAGGTGTCTCCCTGGTAGGGTGGCAACCCGGGGAATGTGGGTTCGTTTCCCTATCTGTCGGATTAAAAAAATCTAAAAATGCAGGACTGGATGCCAATTGGGTTGACAAACAATTCTCGTGAAAAATAATATGCCAAGACCACTTCACATTGCGGATATCAATAAACCCGCTTGTGGAGTGGATATCTTTAAACTATATAGATCTATATGCTCCATTTTAGAAACGAACATGGTATAAAAATAGAGCCCTTCTCTTTTTCATTCTCCAAATGTGTTAAATTTCAATTCAAATTCAGTGATTATTTTTAACTGGTTTCGGTGCTATAAGAATAAACTACGCAGTACAGATATAACACTAAAATAAAAATACGTAACATTGTTTTAAAATATCGCAACTTGTGTTTTTAAATATTGGGTGAAATCATCGTACAATTTACAGAAGCACTTTAAATGTTGATATTCATAAAATAAAATTCATTTTACTAATCGCGTATGAAAGAAAATTATTTTAATTTATTTTTAATGAATACGCCGTAGTTTTCATGATACAAAGCAGCACTTTGCAACATTTTATTATAAAACCGGGTTTTCCGCTACACATCAGACCCATGTTTAGTTGACACGTAAAGAACTTGAGTTCTTTTAAAGGAATGATTTTATTTTAATTCCTCCCTTATTTAGCATTTACATAGTGACGGTTTTACTTAGCACATAATGCATATGTGAAAGTTAAATTTATTTATAAATAAAGTGTTTATGAAAAATATTTTATTTTAATTTAACTCGTAAATTAATAGAATGTCAATCAGCTGATGAGTCAGTAAAATATATATTATTCTGTTGAGATATTAAATCAAAAGTGTTATTTATATTCCTTTTGTATACGTGTCATATAATAATACTAATAAGTATTTGATACTAAAATTGATAAAAAGACATTTTTTATAATGATAAACTAGGGATAAGAGTAAATATAATATATGATATATACGCAACACTGAAAATACAAAATGTACGTAAAAGGTAGAAAAAAAACTTCTTTAATTGCATTGGAATCAACATTTCACAATTGTAATGTTAAACCAACTATTTTTAAGAGCTTTAAAATATTTAAAATAATGTGCAAAAATAATATTTTTTCAATATTTTAATACTATTCCTACATAAAGTATTAGGCCGTGGGCACGACAGCAGAGCGACGGTGGCAAAGGGACAATAACAGAGATGCGATTTTGCTATAAATATGTGAGTGAGCAAGTGAGCAAGTTTAGCAGTGCAACAACACGTTGTCTTAACAATAACTTGTTCGGTTACTCGTTTTGCCGCTGTCGCTATGTCACCGCGACATCTATCGTGCCCGCGGCCTTACGCGTAAAAAATATATTCAATGTATAATACAGTACAGCATAGATGTCATATTCTGCGTAGTATAGATGATAATATTACGACATAAAAATTTATTACAATCATCAAGTATTTCGGTAATAATTGAACATTACGTTAACGCATTCGAAGAGTAAAACGAAATGACACTTTTCCGAACAAAAGAAAGCGATTTTCATGACACACTCAAGGGCGTATCGTTATTATCGTTGCGTTATTCCATACGGTAAAATTATTATTATACGCGTGTATTCTTATAGGCTTAATCTTCAAATGGCTGCGATCCTCTTACTAGACATTGTTGGCACGAAAGAAAAATAAATAAAACCCAATAGGATTATCATATTGGATATTTTCAACACCGATAACATTTCGCCAAACCGTATCAACGTTTGCGTAAACTGATAAAATATTGGATAAAAAAATTATAAGTGGAGTTTTAAGCCTAATTTTTTTATATAAATGATAAAATACATCTACAATTTTATTGCGTACAAATGTGAACATTTTTTTCGATAAAATTTGAATGGAAATATATATGAAAAATAAACTTATGCACTTAAGCATACTATGATATTTATACTTACATTTTTTTTAAATCACAATATACCGTTTATAATTTTATAATCTACAATTTACGATATAACATTAAAAAAAAATATTGTAATCAGGAACTTAGTAATTATTACAAGTTTTTATTTTTAAAACTGCTTTATTATATATTTTTCTGATGTTTCTAATAATAGAATACATCTTTTTAACACTGATCCACTTTTTCCAGTACAAAACTACTTTAAATATTTATTTTGTAAACCATAAAACTGTAATAGCTTCAGACTTATTTCAAATCAATCGTTTTTATCTGAAATTAAAATTACAACATAATTAATCATATCTAATTTTACAACCATTAAAACAATTCATTATTATATATATACTCTAGGGCCTTAATATTTTATGTATCCATAAATAATTTTACAACATATCTTAACGGCTTTTAACTGTATGCCATCCGCATCCACGTAATACATTCACTGTCACCAGGATACGAATAAAAATACCTTGATCCTTCGTGCTGATGCTAAACAAGCCTTCGTAGAGTGCAACAGTCGAATCCATTCATACAAATTTGCACAAAGGTATTGCGGAACGTGACTTTCGCAATAGTTATGCGTTCGACTGGCTGAGCGATAAGGTATACCTTAAAAGATTTATATTATTCATACTACAAAAATATATTAGATTACTGAGTATTTTGATGGATTGAAAAACTGTATGCCTACTAACTAAAAGAATATGAAATAAGAAATTAAAGTTAAAAGCTAAATAACGTTATTTAGTATAATAGAAATATGTAAATGTATTATTTATCATCGAACTTGTCCAAAATTATTAATTAATAAATGTGCAAAGAAACACTCAAATTTAAGCTGGAATAACATTTATAAAATACAAATATATTAATTTATTTGTATTTTTTAAATTATTAAAAAATAATTCACATATTACGTCGACAAATAGAGTGCCACAAGTGTTCCATACTATTTATCACGCTGAGATATTTTTTAAATATTGTCACAAACGAGATATATTTTTGACGAAATTATTTTTTAATCCGACACAAAATTTTATAAATAGATTTAGGACGGATGGCATCATAATAATATCACGTAAAATTACATTTTCAATAACAAATTTGGTAAGCGAGTGTGTTATTTTTGAAATGTAATTTATCTGTGACATAAAATGTAATAAAGTATACATTTCCCATTTCATCGTGAGATATGCTATTTTAAAAATGTAAAAGGCAGGTAGACACTTAATTATTTTGCTTACATTTTGTTTCAAAATGATTTATATGGGAGGTCTAAGCTTTGGCGCCAAATCACGTGCCAAGGCTCCGCGGAAAAGCGCCGCGACGGTCACATAAAGACGAACTTAATTACGCCGCCCCATCCAAGCAAAGCTTTGCAAGTATGCACCGTAAGGGTACAAAGTAAAGGATGGCGTAGTAGACTGTTAAATACATAATTAACTTTCATTTATAATTTATAAAACTTTCTTCTGGTTTATTTTTTCTCGTGTTAACTATATTTAGTATTCCTTATAAAAACTATAAACTGAAAAAAATATATTTCACATTAGTTATAGATTATTCAAGACTTTTGAATTGTTGTCACTTGATCCGATCCAAAGAAACTTTTACGCATATTTGAATTGAAATATTTATTTTATTTCGTCATTGGAATGTAAATACTTACTTATTCATGATCGTATTACCGAAAACCATAGTATAATAATAACAGTAAGCTTTAACAAAAAAATCTTTCCTTTTTTAATGTTTTAAGTTCAACCTACTTCTAGCTTTCAAAACAATCTGATCCATTCATTTAAATGAATACGTTTTAACTTTTACGATTTTTTTGTCTAACAGAAATTTATCTCGTATATGTGTGCATTACATACAACGAAAACATATGCCTTCTTCACAAACTAAAGAATCTCTTTATGATATTTAAATATTATATTATATCAAAGTTACTTGATTTACACCTGAAAAATATTTTATAAAATTTACATTTTAAATATTTTTCCCAAAATTATAATTAAGAATATACTTAAAATTTATTAGTGAAGTGTACTTATATAATCAATCAAATTAGGCTTAAAATGATCTATTTTCATATTATGTTTTATGCATTAGCACAAACTAATATACGTCTATATGCAAATCTGTATATTGTGCATTATATGTAACGGTGCATATGGAATACTTGAGTAATGAAGTAAATAAGATTATCCCATATAAAAGTATAGTTCACATAGATCTCTGTAATATGAGAATTTTCTGGATGATCTATTTACTCATCCCGTTTGGCATTTAGTATAAGTCCTAAAAAAATACGCATGCTTACCAATTTAGTTATCATTTCAAATAAATATGAGCGAGGCACATAGTTTATCGATGAAATAATCACCGAACACGTTTAGTGATCCATTGACAACGAAAAAATATAAGAAATCTCTGTCAAACAGCCCATGAAGCCACTAAACGAAATATATTAATGTACGTAGTTATTATGATAATTAGAAGAGGCATATGTGCGATGGCTGATTGGTGTAAGCTGATAATGATGATGGTTAAAAATCAGACCGGTGTTTTTACCTGTCATCATTATGTATATTCCATGTTGTCCTTAAATATTGTCTTTAATAGAGTTATATATTATGAAAATATGTCGTATATACTTACACAACTTTATTTGCGATTACGTTTTCAAACAGTTTGAAGAATTTGCTAGCAGAGGTCGTTGCAGCCAATGAGCACCACTTATTAAATTAAATGTAGCTACAGTTTATAAGTGCTCGGAAGTGTATTGCACTTTCTCGAGTAGGCACTTTACCTAGAAGTTGCACTATTGATAGTGCTTTACGTCGATAATTGAAATACGTGCAAGTATATAAGAATATACCGCAAAGTTTTCATAACTTTGAAATTTTCTGCATTTCACAATAACTGACTAAAATATACAAATAAATTTTAAAATATTTATTTTGTAGGTGCACAAATTAAGATGGCTTACTAATAATCTCACACTGTCGTCTATTTGAAAATACAAAAAAAAAAAAACATTTTATAAACGTATTTTGTTTAAAAAATATTCTAGTTACAATTTTTTTTTTAATATATTTATCTCATTATACTCTTTTAATTTGGTTTCTGTAAAGATATAAAAATAGTGTAATAAAACTTTTTAAATTAGTTTCTATAAAAGATAATTTACTTAACAAAACACGTTATAATTACGTACATAAAATATGCATTTATCATTATGTTGCCTTTAATTAATATGGTTTATAAATCTCTTTAGACATGTTGTCAGATACAATTCGTACAAGACAAGTCGAAAGATATCCGGTAAGTTTTCAACACCAGATAAATTTTTTGCTGTAACTGCCCAATAAAAGGTGACCATCTTTTGGACACGATATTTTGATATAATTTTGCAAGTAATACTTTCTGTTACTTATGCTGCTTAGTGTCTATTTAAATCTTTTGAATTTTATTTCGTCTTCTACGGCTTTAATCCGAATCGCGTCGGCAGTTTCTTAGTGCTTTTCTGAGTCCGACATTTTGATTTATTTAGAAACTTGGCATCACTTTAAATCTGAGTCCACTATAGAATATATTAGTTAATACGAAACTCAACGAGTAGATATTTTATTATATGAGTAAAAAAACTTAAATTTTCGAAGATGCCCAAAAAGTATTTCGTTTGCCAAGATTTGTTATTTTCCTTTAAAATGAACTTAAAAGAACAGCACATAATCTTTAGTGACATATATTCTTAAATTAAACAGTAAGATTAATAAAATTAATTAGAAGCTTTTCTATTTTTTCTCGTTTGCAATCAGTGCCTTTTAAAATAAATGAAAAAAATAGATAAAATAAAATTAATTTGCCTCCAATTTATATTAGAAAATCCTAAAATACATAGATTCCATAAATATACTAACATTTAATTCCTTAGTCCAATTAATTAAAACAATAATTTATACTCTTCTACATTGCGGTATATTCATTAACAGACCTACGACAAAGGTAATTAAAATTAAATACAAATATATGTACATAAATGCAGTTTTAATTTTAAAAAGTTGATGGTACCAAATGAATTGTTACAATATTAATATAAGCATTAGAAGATGCTCTGTAAGTAAATAATAATAGGGAGGTGTTCTTTCAAATAATGGCCAATGGCAGAACGTTTTAATAAAATATAAAATTAGATGCAAAACTAAAAATAATATTATCTACTATTAAAAACCCTGGTTATAAACAACACTGTCCTTTTACTCGGTTGTATAATGAAATAAAAATGTAAATTATTTTTAAGTCCTGACAGAAACTCTTATACTAAAGGCCGATATAAGTGGATGCGTTCATCGTACACGACTAACTAACGTTTGATGATTATATGAACTTATATAAACATTCAACGTTAAAAATGACGTCGTTTCAAAACAACATAAGGCAAGCTTTAATACTTGAAGTGAGTAAATAAAGCTCGCTGGCATTGCCATAAATAAATCCAAAGCATAAGATTAATCTTATCACTCTTGTCAGGTCAATTCACAGCGCTTGAAAAGAAACGAGGGGGTGCGTTAGGTAACAGATTATTCAGTTGTTGAACGAAATTTCTGGAGAGAGAGTTGAAAAAAGGAGGCCATGGCAATACTTTACGGCACGGCGGACATTTTTCTAACCCCCTCTACGGAAAAATCATCCCTCTACGCCGACTGACCACAATAATTTATAGCTCAAACGATAAGGCAGGAAAAAAGCCGACGCGGAAGGACAACGTACTATCTCGAAGGAACTCATGCTCATCTATATTATCCAATAAATAATGCGTCAACTAAACACAATATTCTATTCTTTCGTTTGCTTAATCCATGCACAAAAGTATATTATTCATTTATTGTATAGCATAGTTTGGTTAGTTAAGTTAACTACAATCACACTTTGTGCATCATTCTCAAACATATATTAAGTATATACAACTATATAAGTAATAATAAAAAACTTAGCTCTGAAACTATATCTAATAAAATTTTATTTATTTTGGTTTGAGTAAACTGTCTATTTAGATATCTTTTATTAAATAAATATGTATTGCAAATGTATAAATATAATATTATTAATATTCACATCAATAAATGACTTTCACATATAGTGATCACTTGTTCTTAAATATTTGAATCTCTCATCTTCTATTTAAGCCTATATATTTTTCAAGCATGAATGAAACCAAAGTATACATTCCATCTGCCCTTTTATGATAATCATTGACTCTCAAAATATGCGATGGTCTAGGGAATTTTTTTAAAACTAATATCTATATTTTTTGGCACAAACTTTTATATTTTTAAATGAGCTGGATTTTATGCCACTTTTTATAAGATTTGGCTTCGCTAACTGGATGTGTTGTCTGCAATCAGGATACTACTAACTTTAAGATTTTAGCGATGATTCCACATATTTCAAAATATGCTAGTAAACTATGAATTGAATGAATCAGATTTTTTTAAATATTATGTTAAAATACAGAATAAAGGTCTAATCTGTTTAAAAAATTGAGCTATTGGGTTGAAATCGGTTATTATTTTTAAATTTAGAAGCCTCTTATTTGCACTCCATAATTATTATACTGATATCATTGAAATATAAATTGTTATTAGCCTCACTTAGTACCAAATGACTGTATGATGTAAAAAAAAAAAAAAAAAATACTCGAGGAAACGATATCCACCTTAAGCTTTTAAACTATGAATGACTACGATGATGGTAAAAATATATTATCCACTCGTATTTATGATATATTTTTAATCGTGCATATAAACAAAACCTTCCGTGATCATTCAACCAGAAGAAATTTTTCGACTTTTTTATTGCTTTGACAAAACACGCCACCTTAAAACTTTCACAAAAGTTACCGGGAATTTTATTTTAGCGGTAAAAAAGTGTATTCATCAGGTCTATATTTATAGCTGTAAAAAATGTTGGGCGTTATTTCGCGAGTAACTTTTATTTCTTCCGTTTGCTGTTTTGATCTGCATTTTGTGCTTTTCGTACAATTTATAGCTGTTTTAAATACTTTCATAATAATTCGAAGAGGCAAAAGAGGGGTGGTTTTCGTTTCCTCTTACCGGTTCCCTTAAAAGGTATGTTGTCTATTTCAATGGCTTACTTGGGTTCTTCTACTTTATTTATATAAAAACGCAGATTAAGGACACCACAAAAAAGATCACGTTTTTGTAAATATGTTAATCAATTTATCATGGCAACAACATAATTTTCTAAATTGTAAAATATCGAATAAATTGAGAAACTTTTCTCGTCTCGTTTTCACATATTTTCAAGCATTTTTTCATCACAGACATGATATAGTCTGCAATGAATTGGATTTTTTTTATAGTAAGTTAAAATATATTAGAAAACTTATAATTTTTTTAAGATGCATATTGTGTACCAATAATGTATTATAAATTCTAAATTATTTTATAATTTTAATTTGTGTATTATGTTCATTTTTATGTCATAAATAATAAAGCGATAGATAACGATAAATATGCTTCTATTTGTAAAGTAAATTTTTGAAGTTAGCGTAAAAATAATAATTTGTGTT